>JAZHYW010018150.1:0-96991 GCA_037355805.1 Ixodes ricinus
ACCGCAACTCCATCTCCCGACAAAACAGGTCTTCATTGTTCGCACGTCCATAGTTAGCAATCATGTGAACTTATGAATTCCCGAACGCTCATCACTTGCCGTCGCTAAACGCCGCTCAATCATAGCGTCTTCATTGCAAATAAACGTCTTCCTATTTATACTGATGCTTTTCATTATATTCCTCCTAAGCTGTACGTACAACATAATGTGTGTCGGTACTTCCGAAAATATAGTAATGGCGTTTGTTTTCTGGGAACTATAATGTAACAACCTTTACAACATCGTGAAACACAATATTTCGTGACGTCACTTTTCAGTCGTCATTATAATGGCGAGGTAAGTCAGGTAAGTACCTTAAATCGCGAAGCAGCTTACTAGACGTCCGCTTCCACTGGTGTCTTTAAAGATTGAGTCTACTGGAGCGTGCATTCCTGCAGAAGAATTTTTCATTGACAGAATATTGACACGTCAATCAACAATTGATTCCTTCTGTAAAGATTTATTGCGAAAGCCCGTGGCAACCGACGAACCGTATGTCCCTACATCAGCCTGACATGCTCGCATACATGAGCTTGTTGGGCCACGCTATTGAGCCAGCTAAGCACAGCTGGCAGCGGCTCGAGCAAGGCCACGATGGGAACGTGATGTTAACCGAGCCATCCCACCTTGAACCAATATTTCGGCCATCTCACGGGTGCGTGTCGCCATCTATTGGTTGAACGAGGGGGTGGCTTTCCCGTAGCTTTTCGAACTCTCGTAACTTTTCGGTCGGTAAGCGCAAACAAGGAGGTTGAAACTATTAGGAGAGGTCAATTAATCATAATGTAATACCCAGAACTGTAATTCAAAAAAGCTTCTTAATTAAAAAAAAAAGACAACAAAGAAGAACGTCTCAATGTTTTCAGACGTTATCCTGTTTTGTTTTCCTTCGACTTGAAAGTTTATTAATTTTACCGCACCACAGTCTCAAGTGTCGCATTATAATTAATTATAAGCAGCTCGCTTGCACACTGATTTTTTTTCTCGTTTGAGGGAAACTGAAGCGGTTTTGTATTTAAGGAAAAACATTCAAATCGTCTTCAATCGGCCCCCAGAATAACGAATATCAATATTATATTTCAGGCTTATGCGCCAAATAGCCACAACAGCACTATGAAAATACCACAGAAGCCCCTCCTTGAAGTCGTGTTCGGTTGGAGGAAAAAATGGTGACTTATATTATGAAGAGATTTCAACATTTCCGCGGATTCAGCAAGCCTTAAGGCTGCGGTCCCACGGCAGCCATCTTGAACAAGGCGTTAGTTCAACCAATAGATGGCGACACGCACCCGTGGGTGGCCGAAACATTGGTTCACGGTGGGACGGCTTGAGCACCATCACGTTCCCCTCGTGGCCTTGCTCGCGCCGCTGCCAGCTGTGCTCAGCTGGCTCAAGTAGCGTGGCCCAGCAAACGCATGTATGCGAGAATGTCAGGCTGGGTATAAATTGTTCTCTGATATAGGGATATGTGGTTCGGCGGTTGTCACGGGCTTTCGCAATAAATCTTACCAAGAAGGAATCAATTGTTGATTGACGTGTCAATATTCTTTCAATGAAATCTTTTTCTGCAGGAATGCACGCTCAGTAGACTCAATCTTCCAAGACACCAATGGAAGCTGACGTCAAGTAAACTGCTTCGCGATTTACGGTACTTACCTCACCATTATAATGACGACCGAAAAGCGACATAACGAAATATTGTGTTTCACGGGATCCGGAAGATGTTGTAAAGGTTGTTACGTTATAGTTCCCAGAAAACAAACGCCGTTGCAGCATTTTCGGAAGTACCGACACATATAATGTTGTAGGTACAACTTAGGAGGAGTATGATGAAAACCATCAGAATAAATAGGAAGACGTTTATTTGCAAATGAAGACGCTATGAATGAACGGCGTTTAGCGACGGCAAGATATGAGCGTTTGTGAATTTATAAGTTCACGTGATTGCTAACTATGGACATGCGGACAATGACAACCTGTTTTGTCGGGAGGCGGAGTTGCGGTGATGACCTGATATCGGACGACTCGTGGCAGACGAACAAGCAAGTTTCTTCTCAGCGAATGGTAAGCGTCCAGTGTCAAGCACAGCACGTGGCTACCGACGTTGTCGACGTTTCGAGCACTTACCGCTTTCGACAAAAGTGCTGGCACCTGGGCTAACTTTGTGGAAAGACTCGAAGGCTTCCTCGAGTCCAGCGCCATCATGAACTGTAACTGAAAACGATCCACTATTCAGTCGGTGGGTGGCGAAACGTATCCGAATCTGCGGAGTCATGGTCGGTGCGTACTCGAAGTGGTTGGAAGTTTACACGGTGCCCGCCACGATGTACAAACGCGTCATTTACGTTCTAGGCTCTCTTTTCCCTACTTTCACCCTACCGAAAATACTTGTATCTGATAACGCGCTAAATCTTGCTTCAAGTAAAATAAACAAGTTTTTGAACCCCCCCTCTCCCACAAATAAAAAACAACAAAACAAAACCAGCATCAAGCATCACATTAGTGCACCATACCATCCTGCAACTAACGGGCAAGCAGAACAGATGGCATGCGAAACGAAGAAAGCCCACTTGAAGCTTACGGAAGAAGCAGTTCAGTGAAGAACCGCCAGGTTCTTGTTCCAGCAGCACGCGACGGTCTCACCTTACACGGTAAAACACCCGCCGAAGCAATGTTCGGCGGATGAAGAGCCACACCCCTCGATCTCATGATACTATGGCCTACGAACGAAGATCGAAAGATTCCCAGATCGGGAGTGATGGCAGTTTATTCGGTCGGACAACTCGTCTACGTGAGGAATTTCAGCGGAAGTCGGGCCTTCCATGTAAAACTTGAGTAGAAAAGGCTCTATGTTGGTTTGACCAGAAGGTGTCATCCCTCTGAATACGTTGGATATCAATGCCCTTGAGTGTAAATATAACGAAATCACAAAACTCTCGTTGTGTATTGTGTAACTTCCCTTGTATTTGGTAGTAGAAGCTATGGTGGTGATTTGGACCTTTCACACCAGGCTCTTTTCTTATTTTTTGCCTCATCCTTCTTTGCGGTTTCAGTAGACTTCAAGAATCTTTTGGAACGCGGACAGTTTACGTCAACGAGGCCATTTGTTCCAAGTAGTCAATCGGGGAATGCTGCTAGAAATCCGTCCCTCATTTTAATGAATAAGCCGCACTTCTGCACATTGCAGTTTTGCTGTTCCACGTACAGTTGTAAAGCAGCATCCTCATGGATTCTACTATATTCTGTTGCGGGTGAAGAAAGGTCGTTGGGTACACGATACTTGAAACAAGTCTGGCACTGTACGTTGTGGTTCGACACCCACTAATATCGTCGTCCTTAAAGAGCCTCATCATTTAATCATTACCTCGTCACCTCGTATTGCTCTTCATCAACAGTAAGTACAATAGGCTACCGCCATATTACAATCCAAGAATTGAAAAATTGAGTCGTTCAGTCCTTCAATATGTTTATTATTTATATAATGTTATTACGTTACATTTCCTCGAGACGATCGACGTCCATCGTCGATCTTCAAATACTTATACCTGTATATAAATTAGACGCACAAGGGGGGGGCGATCGGTGGCCGAGTGCATGGTCTATACTCCATTTCACCTTATGTTGTACCGCAGCGAAGGCTAGAAGCGCGAGCTCATAGCATTGGCAGCTGCCCTTGGTGCACGAGAGCTTGTGCCGCCGAGGTGTGCCATACAGTAAGGAGCTCGCGCTTGTAGCCTTTCCTGCGGTACAACACAAGGTGAAACAGAGTATAGCGAACACCAGCTCGGAGCACGTGGAGCGAAAGCTCGCGCTGCAGAACCCACCCCGCCCCTGCCCGTTTCGATCTGGAAGAGCATCATACCGGCGTGCGGTCGTGTATCACTACTGCGTGGTGCACGTTAAAGACCCTGGTTTGCGGTTGTACCGCACTGGCTAAATTGCTCATCTACAGCTGAGACACCAGACGCCCACTAAGGCAGACTAACTTCCGGCTGTATAAACATCACACAACAATTTGCAATTAGACGCACCATCACAAACAACACAGCGTGCCGCCTCTTTTCTTTAGACCGTCTCTTTTAAACCAGCGCAAGCTTGCGCGTTCTCTCTTTGAGACGGTTAGAACTAACGTTGACTAGAACAGTCGCACATAAAAACCCGCGTTTTTCCTACCCGGCCACTTCCTCCTCTCATTATGTGTAGGTGGTTAAAACTAAATAAGCTATAATAGTGGTGTATTATTCATATTCAGTTTCAGTTTCAGTCAGGGAAAGGAGGTTCGCGGGAAGTAGGGCCGATAAATGAGCTGCGCTTAGAGTATCGGCACTCTCTTCCCCGACAGTGTTGTGGGCGCCGCCATTTTGGTGCTTGTGCAGAGCAGGCGCAACTGCCGATCGTCATGATTCAAATTGCGACTTCCTCAGCATTAGATTCGGTGTTAGGAAGCTCATGTAATATTGCTTGCTTTGTCGCAAACTGTTTAAAGTGGAGGACGGAAAAGCGTTTCTTGTGATTTCAGATACAGCTTCAAATAACTGGCAACCATGATTTTAAGCCACAATATGAGCCAAGTGTCGCTGCTCTGAAGCGTAGCTTATTTAATGACACTATTCATGCCCTTGTTCAAGAAGCTTGTAATACCTGGAGGGGCCATGACGTGAGCCCCGTGGATTCCACAAGCCACTACCTTTTGACACCTGCCTCTTCCTCATTGTTCCCGCTAGTGCCAGTAAATTAGCTACGCTTCAGAGTAACGACACTTGGCCATATTGTGGCTTAAAATCATGGTTGCCAGTTATCTGAAGCTTTATCTAAAATCACAGGAAACGCTTTTCCGTCCTCCACGAATGTTTAAACAACCCGCTACAGAGCATAGCAATATTGTATAAGCTTCCTAGCACCGCATGTAATCCGGAGGAAGTCGCACTTTTGGTTCATGACGATCGGCAGTTGAGTTTGCTCGGCACAAGACCGAAAATGGCGGCGCCCAGAACAATTTTGGAAAACGGAGTGCCGATACTTTAAGCGCAGCTCATTTAGTGACTCTAGGCATGAAGTGAACTTGGGTGTACTCTTTTCCTCTTCGTCTTTATCGTTTATTGATTTCAATTATATCGAATAATGAACACTTTATATCACGCTACGCTTGTGTAATTATTTGTCTTAGATTTATTAACCTGACCCAGTACTTAAACCATTCATTTTTTGATAGTAAATCTTCAAATATATTTTCTAAATGTGAAGGTAAAACGACACGGACATTGATGATGATACAGACGCCAACGCCGCCCTCGAAAAGTTTTTGAACATTAGAAATCAGCAGTTTTGTCTGCCATCCGCCAGGTAGCGCAACAAAACACCCAAACAGTTTTTAATTGTTTTTAAAATTAGCTAAGCTCTACAACTGTCAAGAAACCAAAGCAGGATCATTGGGAAAATCTAATAGATACCAATGTATATCTATTCCATACAACAAATGTTATTAGATGCCAATAAATCTGTTTGATGTCCAAGAAAGATATGCGTCAAAAACAGGTAAGTTTGAAAGGCTCCCGGAGAGTTATGACTTTGAAAATGAAGAAAAGCCATCGTCCACCTCTTGGGCAACCATTGTAGTTCTAAATGGTATAAAAGATTTTATCATAGTTTAGTTATTTACTCAGCGGCATTTGAAGTACTATGACTCAAAGCACAAAAAAGTGCTACGTTTGATATAGAATATCTAAAAAAAATTTACACAACAATAATTTTTTTTAGCATATTATCAATTATAAGCACTACATCTGTAGCTAATTTCATTGCCCTAGTGCTTGTCATTAAAAACATATTTGTGCTGCAAAATGTCAATTTTAGGGCAATATTTGGAGAGCTGAACAAAACAAAGTAGTGCAAATACCAAAAAAGTATATCGTTACATTCTGCTCCGACATCATCTTAACAAAACTGTTCTATTGGAACCGTATTATCTTTAATGAATCGTTCATAAAACATGAACCAGCGGAGCAATTGAAGGTCCACGCCCTCATATTCGCAACGCTACAAATGCGCATGAACAGTATAAACCAATACATACATAATATCAAATGAAAGAGGATTGCATTGCCTTTCGAATGACATCAATCCCACAAAACAGTATTTAAAAGGAGATGACTAATGACCTGCCAAAAAGTACCTAAACTGTCACATTCAGTGGGACCGTGGCCTTAAGTGAAAGGTGCACATAAAAAACGGATTCTATCAGTGGAAATGCTTTTTATTCAGACTGAAAATTCTCACTCATTCTTTGACGTTGCTTAGCAGCTGGACCAGACTGCACGAAACCTGGCTGCTTCACAGTTTGTTTGAAGTATTCCGCCACCTTATAAACGCGCCAGTAACCGGCTGCATATTTGAAATGACCGTATTTGGAGTTGGCGCATGTTTTCATGGTGTCTTCGGATTCCATGTCAAAGAAAGCTATACCAATTGGGGTACTTGGAAATTTCAAAGTTGCCATGCAGATCTGTCGATCGAGTAAAATATCAAAACCGTGTTTGTAAGTAGAAAAAATATAAATTGAATGGATGCATGAAATAGCATATATATATATATAGTTTTTTTTCTTTTTCTTTCAGATTTGTTTAAAAAAATCCGTGAAAGGTATACACTTATGCGGTTTGCGCAGGTGAAATATACGGCCAGGGGAACACAGTATAGAGAGATAGTCGCAACTATCAGTCGGCTAATTAAGTAAAGTTTGTTAATTAACTTTTTAATTAGTGCAAATAGACATATAGTTCCAATTAGAAACTTGCTGAGCATCATCAAAAACCACTAACTCAACTCTTTTTAGAAGGATATAACGCCGGGGCAGCATTTTACGTCGTTCTGTAAAAACGCTCCATTTGGCGCGAAGCCACCTCCTCGCCTCGCTCGTGCAATGAAGAGAAGTAGGCCGCACGTGTGTTGCGCGTCTCAGCCACTGGGGAGCAGGACCGCGGGCGCAGAGATGCGCTTCGATACGAAACCGAAATTCAGAAACGCGTTCAAATGTGGCGTTTTTACAGAACACCGTAAAATGCTGCCCCGGTGTCATATCCTTCTAAAAAGAGTTGCTTTGGTGGTTTTCGATGATGCTCATGCAAGTTTCTAATTGGAACTCTATGTCTATTTACACTAATTAAAAGTTAATTAACAAATTTTACTTAATTAGCCAACTGATAGTTGCGTCTATCTCCCATTCTATGTCCCTGTGGCCGTGTAACTCACCTGCAAAAACCGGATATATGTAGCTTTCACGGCTTTTTTTAAAACAAATCTGAAAGAATAAAGAAAAAGACATTATATGTTTCTTCTATGTTATTATTGCGGTTCCCAAAATCGCGAAAAAAGAAACCTTATAGTCGATAACAGATTAAGAAACCAATAGATGCTGCGCCTCCAGGATACTTTTGTCGACGTCTGCCGTGCTTTGAGCTGCGCATGCAACGAAGCATAACCAAAGGCAGAGAGCTCGCGATGGAGGCGGAGCATCTATGGGGTTTCTAACCTCCTCCTCAAGAGCTGCGCTCTTATTCGGTGTTACAGGGGGTTGTAAGCGACTTTCATTTTTTTACAATCCTTCTCACTGTCAGGGTCTTCTCACGCAGTCATCTTTATTTTCGTTCCGCCTTAAGCACTCCTGTAAAATTGATCCTTAAATCTCACGCACCTCTTCATTTCTCTTCTCATTATTTTTCCTTCCAACCTGCGGTCTGGCGTAATATCTCCGTAAAATCATTCAGACTAATTTTAACCACGAGCTTTTTTAGCCATTTTTTTTTCTGCTTACACTTCCGAATTTCTTTAGAGAAGAAAACAGCTGCTGCGCTACGTACAATGCTGTGTACACTCTTCATCTGGGGCCACCTAGGGAGCCACCTATAGCCATGGCAAATGAGATCCAACTTGTCACGGCAAAGTTTGGGGCCACCTAAAATTGCCAGCCCGTTTGCCGTCCCTTTTTAGGTGGCCCCAAAATTTGCCGTGACAAGTTGGATCTTGCCGGCCCGTTTTCTAGCTGGCCCGTTTTCTAGCTGGCCTGTGTATTAGGTGGCCCGTTTTATAGCTGGCCCGTTTTCTAGCTGGCCTGTTTTCTATGTGGCCCGTTTTCTGCTGGCTCTAAAAATGTCCCCTCGTCCACTCCCCGCAGAGCATCTCGAAGGGTCCAGGACTGTGATGCACGAAGAAAGCCGGGCAAATGAGAAGTACAGGAAAATTTCACTGTAAAAATGAAGCTGTGACGTGGCACTGAGCCTGACGTCTTCTCTTAAGACGTCATGCACATAGTCCCGTCGCAACTTTATTTTTGAGTCGCAAAATATATCGGAAAATCATTACCAAGCTCAATTTGTATACTTTAGCGATTCACTTCTCGAGTGCTCAAGGGGAAAGTAAATATACAAGAATTGTTTCAAGGGCAAGGCCGATTGATTCTAAACATTTCCGCAGGTATACAATCCATTTATTTAAATTAGATGCACAGCGGAAGATACAGGTGGTGCTTTGTTGTGAAAAATACCACATTCAAACAAAAAATAGAAAAGTATATGAAATCTTGTCACTTGCTGAAACTTTGGTGGAAGCATGGCTGTTGCTTTAACTTGACACACTTGGTGAACTAGGTACCGCCACAGTTGCAGGTGCACTCTCCGAGCCAACTGTGTTGCAGTCTGCCGGAGCTTCGTGCCACAAGACGGGTGTCCGCGGCACGTCCGAAGGCCAGTTGCCTCTGTCATCAAGGCATGATGCCGCTGCGATTAAGAATTTTCAGCATTTTATTATAAGACAATAAGGGAGAAAGAACATGTCTTGTAACTTAATTACGTTTTAAATTTGAGCAAACAGCTGGTTTTTTAGAAAGTAGCTTGCTGGATGTTAGAGTCTATACATATGTTGAGTCATCGGTCACAAACATGGCCGCTAACAAAACGTCTATTAGTGAGCTCTGCGGAAAACAAAATAAGCGAAAACAAATCCGCCAATTAGATAACCGCATTTGCTCTCGGCGGCCATGCCTATGTTTAGTTACTGGACATTCAAAAGCAGTCTGACGTCATATGAATAGAGCTTTGGTGGCAGTTTGCAGAGTGGGAACAAACCAGTAAATTTCGACGCCACCAGGAAGGGGAGCTGAGGCTTTCCACTTGCCAGGATCAACAGGCTCATGGTTATATCATACAGGCTGCGTCATGAAACACCGACTTAATCGTTGGCTCAAAAACTACACGTCGCACATAAACAGCTATTTTTGTTTAATATGAAAATTCATAAAATTTGACGTTTAGATAATTATGGTGTCAAAGATTTTGCATAATTAACTTTTTGTAATTATTAAATTTAAAACTATGGTCAGGTCAGGGTAAACACCTTGCTAAACTGCGTGAAAAAATTCAGCTTTATATAACAATTTTTTTTGCTATAGAATAAAATAAAGGCGTTTTCATCACCTTTTCTGCGAGAGAATATTGCACGCCAACCATTTGACAAACCAGGCAACAGCTCTATCGCAGACTAATGGAGCTCAACGCCTGCTTCATAAACCTCTGTAATACCAGAAAAGAACAGCAATGTGTCGACAGTCATGTCTAAACACAGACTTGAACTTTGTTTAGATGTTTCACTCTCGTCTTCAACAGATCGGCCGCGTGAGTGAAACTCTGAGAGCAGCCCAAGATAGATTCGACGTCCAAAATAAATATAGCGTTTAAAACAAAAGCACTAAAGCAATTGTGAATAACAGATGTGACTGTGCCAAATGTCGACTATACTGCTAGATTGTGTACTATTTTTCTCGATGTTATTAGCGCTCCTCTTTGGACGGATGTCGTAGTGGTCACAGCTGGCTTGAGTTTGCTCTTGCCGCTCTTGAAGCTGTTCCAACGGCAGAAGGACACTCAACCAGCAGCACGCGGCTATAAAGTATTCCAAGCATAAGCGAGAATGTTTCAAGTGACACGAGCTCCCTCGGCACACAGCTCGCGCAGAAGTACCTTGACGTGGCTGGGCTCCATTGCTGCCGGGGAGCGCTTTTTTTTCTCCAACGAAAACAAGGGTGAAGAATAAGCTTTTTCCCGACACTGTTCCCACAATCTACAACGGAGCACATATTGCTCCCCATTATAAGAACATTTATTTTGAGGCTGTGAAAAAATAATCTTGATCGCTGGTGCCCGGAAAGCAACTTGGCGGCTGCCCGAGTCGCTCGCCCGCCTGCCCGCCGGTGACGTACGCGGGTAGGGAAAAGTAGGGATTTTTCATTGTTGGCAGCAGAGAGCAGAGCCTGGAACCCTCGCGGCCGGCATAGCTTGAAAATTCAACAACTTCATGGATAAAATTTATGTTTATAAAATATTTTGCTTATCATTTGAGAAAGGGTTATTGATGTGGTCTGCCAATTTCCAGCCAAATCGAAGACTACCGAAAAAAAATCGGCGGAGTTTCCTTTAAAGGCGAAGCTTAAGCGCCCTCTTGTGATTTTGTAGTTCATTGCTACCATGACGCTACTCTACGTATTTGAGGGCGTCATACAAATCCTTGGAACGCTCGTCTTCGGCACGCCCCAGACAGCTCATGCCCATGACAATAAAATGTGGTGAACCGTCGAAAACCGCCGAAAATGAAACAAAGAGTGAAAACCATTTGCAGCGAAGAACACTGTAAATTTCGTACATGTGTCGTTGATGAATAGGTGCTAGATCTTAACAGCCATTAACTCACAAAAATGTAGACTGATATTTGGGCCACTAAATGACACTGAGTTTGTGAAAGAATATATTGTGCAACTGTCGTGACTTCAACCATGCTGGTTTCAATACTGAGAAGATATCTACTCACGTAGGAATCTGGTAGCCATTTGGCGGGATGCAATTGGGAGTTTGGCTTGTTTTAAGTTTGTGCCGGTATGTCCACATCATTTCGCTTCGAAAGACAAGAAACTCTCAAGTTATGCTGCGCACCTGGCCTGCCAAAGCGAACATTTTTATAACCTGAAGGTCTTAAAAGCACAAAAAATATAGACGAGGAAGGGACACGTACAACCTAGACTGGCATTAACTTTCAACTGATTTAATCAGGGGAGTTGTTTCCTCCGCTTCATTAATCAAGGCATGTTGTCTTCTCCGCTCCATTCAAGCTATAATGACTAGACGGAAGCACATCGATGATCAAAGAAGCACGTCACTCAGTGCACAGCGTGTGCTTCTAATGTTGTTTACGAGATTCCGCTAACATGCGGGCGCGTGTACACCGAACAGACTGGGCGGTGTTTTAGTGAAAGGGCACGTGAACATCGTATAGCGGTTCGTAACAAATCGGGGGACATCTTGCAGTGCTCGCAGTTGGTGCGGGTGGGATTCTCGTCTAGAATTAAACAAATTTATTATTATAAAAAAAGATACAGAGTGAAAGGAAAATAGTTGAAGCGTATTTGTAGTGTACAAGAGACGATTGAGTGGGGCCACCTGAGCGCTATTTCTGAAGCTCCGAGGGCGGAAAAAAATAAAGGACGTTTACAACTCCCTGTAATGCCGAATTAGAGCGCAGCTCTTGAGGAGGAGGAGGGGAGGGTACGGATGAGAGGGTATGGAGGGAACGCGCGGGTCACGAGTGACACCCGCGCGTTGCATCATGGGACGTTTCCATAATGCAACGCGCGGGACCCTCGTGACGTAACTCGTGACCCTCGTGACGTAACTCGTGACGTACGTGTGATGTTATTATGGGAAACGTCCCATAATACAACGAGCAAATCACGAGTGAGACCCGCGCGTTGCATCATGGGACGTTTCCCATAATGCAACGCGTAGGACCTCGTGACGTCACTCGTGACGTCATTAGGGACGTTTCCCATAATGCAACGCACGGTTACGCCGACGGCGACGCCTCTCAAACCGGAAACGGGCGGTTAAGAGCTGCGCTCTAAAATTATTAGAGATTTTCTCTGCATCTGCTCAAGGGCCGGTGAGCTTTTCTACGCATCTGCCGGTTTTGCGGTGAGCTTTTCTCCGGCGAGCTATTGGGGATGAGGAGCGACCGTGACGCCCCAAGCGGTTAACTTTAGAACTACACGGATGGGGACAACAAATACAATGATTCAGCGCTCGGCCGACATAACCGAACGCGGCGTCAGCGTTCGGCTGGAGTTCGTGTTCTCCGGTGAGGGGGAGGAGGGGCTCTTTTGTTTCCACTCCGGCCTGCACGAACAATGCAGCATGCACGGTCCAAGCTCAGCACAAAAGCCGAAGTGGGTCAAGCTCGCATTCTCTGAGGATAGATCCGGCACTTAACGTCGCTTCGTCGATTGTTAGTATTTTTCATGGTCATGCCCATAAGGCCTCTGGACATGTGCACAGGCCTTGTGTTGAGTAAACACCAAGTATGGGACAACAAATGGGTCAGAGCGCCCCCTATAGTTCGATCTCCTGCCCAATTCTCCGGTGAGCTTTTCTCCGCCGCCCACTCCTGGAAGATATTCCGTTTCAGGGATAAGTTTATGTTCGCAATTCGCTCTAGTTTGCAGCTCATGCTGAAATTGCAAGTGTTATCGCGCAAGGGGTCATGAAACTAGTGTAGTGCAGCTCTGAATGTCCACAGAACAGCGCCCCTTGACATAGTGACATGTGAAGACCACTGCCTTTGACAGCTGTGTGCCCATCACAGTGCTGCCCTCTCACTTATCCTATGAAACTAGACTCCCAGCTTTTTGGAAGGTACCTCTGTTTTCAAGCCTCCGCGGTACCTCCTCGAAGTGGCAGTTACCCAACATTACGTACGTCCTACAAAAAAGTGCAGGCGACTACACGAAATGTGCTGTGATTGACAGAGGCAGTTAAGTTCGTTAAAAGACACCGTCAGCCCACCTCCTCCTTCCCCCTTTCCTCAGAAAAAAGCACAATTTTTTTATGTGATTTAATATAGTGCATAGACGCTACCCAACCAGAATTTTGCTTCAAAGGAACACATCTTTTAATGAAGCAAAAAAACTTCTGCTCGGATTCTAAAACCGAAATTTGAGCACGGAGACTCATGGCCGAGTAGCATAGGACAATAGATGGCGTTATTAAAGCTTTATTACAGGACTTAGGAGAATAGATGGCGTCAGCACGCCATCTATTGTCCTAAGTGAGAGGGAGGTTTATTTTCTGGACGGTTTCGCCTAGACGTGTATGACTCTTAGGATTTGGACACGTGGGTAGAGTTGTGTCATTTGTATCTTTTAATCCGAAGTGGAGACATCAGTCGCAACACTGTTCGCGTATGCGCGCTTCTTGGACTGCCTGGGATAGAAAAAAAATCGCATCCAAGTGAGCGCCTGTCTTGTGCCGTGTGTGTTTTCTTCGTCCTTGTCTTGTTTTGCACTTTTAACCTGCCCGTTTTAATTTGTAGGACCATGTTACCGGCGTGCGGTCGTGTATTATTACCGCGTGTTGCACATTAAGGAACCCAGGCTAGTGGTTGTACTGCACTGGCTAAATTTCTCATCTAAAACTGAGACACTAGACACCCATTGGGGCTGACTAGAGCAACTTAATTCTGGGAAAGTGTTTCCCACATTTGAGGTCGCCGCGGAGCCGCAACAGGTGCATTGCCTTTCCTGGCTGCTATCCGGACACCAATAGATACTACCATACATACGAACAAACCTCGCAAGGCACGATGAGCACCGCCTTGCTCAGTATACGACTTACTCAGTCGTTCTGAGAACTTTCCTTTCCACCGGTAAAACAATCAACACGGGAAGCAATTCTCAGGGCAGCGGGAATCAAAATCGAGTCGCCGTGACAGTTTACTCACGTGTGGTTGTTGTGGGCCCGGAGGTTGTGGTACTTCGCATCACGGTTGTCATGATTGTTGAGGTTCTGCGTGTTGTAATCGCAGACGTTCCCCTTGCAATGCCGCTGGTGGTGCTCTGTGTCATTACGTCTGTTGTTAAATTTGCAGTTGAGGTCGCTTCTCTTGTGAGTGTCATGGTTTTCAAGTGCGTTGTTACCGCGGAACTTCTCCTTGTGATGACTGGTGGTGATATTTGTCATTACACCTGTTGATCTTGTTGGGCTTGCTCTTGTAGTAACTGGCCCTATGACAGTTGGCATTGCATTTGAACTCTTTGGCTTCGTGGTTCTGATGATTCTAGAGGCTCTCCCCGTAATCGCAGAAGTTCCCTTGCAATGCCGCTGGTGGTGCTCCGTGTCATTGCGCCTGTCGATCTTGTTGAATTTGAAGTTGAGGTCGCTCCTCTTGTGAATGTCATGGTTTTCGAGGCATTGCTTGATGACTTTGCAGATGTTTCCTTATCTTGTCATAAACATCGGTTCCAGGGTAAGCTGGGGGAATTGAAAGTGAACCAGAACCATTAGATCCTGAGCCATCCGGAGATTCCGTTGTCGCATCTGTTCCAAGTTCTGTAAAAGCAACGGTTTCAGCAACAGTTATTTTATATGGCGCTAATATAAAAATATTAAATTACATTGATTATGCTGATAATAAGACGTGAGGAAACAGAATGTTTTGAACTGGCATACCTTGTGAACTCTCTGGGTTGTGCATACTCTTTGTGTGTGATAAGGCTAGAGCTGAAGTGTGTGGGGTTAGCGCAACCACCCACATCGTGCGCATATCAGCTGAACGCATTCTGCCTCCCTCGGTCTGTGTCAGTATAATCGAAATAGTGTAAATGTTTGACTTTGTAAGTCAACTGTTAGCTATCGAGACGCCCAGCTCTGCTTAGCCCGGTCGGTGTAGTATTCAACTAGGTATTGCTTAGTCCGTAGTCAAATCACCACCGGGAGAATTGTTGTATTTGTGTTTTATTGATGGCCCTTCAGTACATATATATTTCAAATAACTTTAACAAAATTCCTTTATTTGTGTTTTATTGATTTATTTGTGTTTTATTTAGGTGCGTATATATTTCAAATAAATTTAACCTACTGAGTAGGCTAACGTTATTTGAAATATATATGTACCTAAGGACCATCAACACAACGCGAATGCAAGAATTTTGCCGACATTGATTTGACTTGGAGCTAAGCAATACGCAGCCTGATACTACACCGACCGGGCTAATCAGGTCGAGCGTTGCAGTTTTTCATAAAAATGAGCATATAAACAAAATACGTGTTAGCAGTAACACTATGTCACACCACCTTCTGTCTTTGGTAAAACAATAAAACTTGGTAAAACGAGCTGGACAATTTTTGGCAAGAAAAGACTAGCAACAATTTTACAATCGAGATGCACAGACATTACAAATCACACGTAAACAATCAAGCACGAGAGGGAGTCACGACAGAGTCAACTGCTCCAGCGCTTTATATAATCGACAATTCAGACATTCATTCGAGGGTGACCATCTCTGCAATAACGAAGGTTACAAGAATGTTGCTTTGTCCTTGTCAATAGTTCACTTCGAGCATAATATATCCGATATTAAGCATACTTTAACACCCTGTTGACTTTGAAAACTGAAGGGTGTTCCATGCAACATTATACTATTTTGCCAGTTTAAAGGGCTAATTACTCAAAAGGAAAGTGCTGGATGGAGATATCCACGAGTGGAATTCCTGAGTACACTTTTCATAACCTCAAAAGGACACATTAACAAAAAAAATTGTTTAAGAAAGACCCGAGGAAACACATATTGAAAATATACATGGCAAGAAACAAAAATAGGGACAATACGCCACTACACGCAATTTAGGTTAAAAATGTACAGGTCGTAGCCCGCTAAGCCCCGCCCTGTACTTACATCGTGCCTACATCTCTTATTGGCTGAAGAGATGATTGACGTGTGAAATGTTGAGTGTAAAAATTGTTTCTCTATTCATAAATAGTGTTTTAATCGACAATATGTTTATATTTTAGAAACACAATCTAGATAGTGTCATTTTGTTTTAAAAATATTCCAAGATTGCCTTTTCTTGCTTTGGTTTGAAATAATAACCAATCCGGCTTCCGGCGTTTACGGCGTTCTCGACGTGCGTAGCTCGTGGAGCTAGTCTGATATGGTATAAGTGCGAGTCATTTTGCGTTCTTCGAGGTGTTTAGAGGAAGATCTCCTCATCCAAAGTGGTTTGCAGCAAACAACCGTCGAATGTACGCGCGTTCGGAAGCGCTGAGCGGGCGCTTGTTTTCGTACTGGGACTCGCCTAAACCTAACATCCCACGTCAACTAATTTGCTTTATCTGTCTTGGTTTGTTCGTTCGCGCGTGTTGATGTTGAATGTAGGTGTTGGGACCCATAAAAGCCGAGCTCGCTGCTCTGTGAATCGTTTAACCGTCTTAATTGCGACAATGGTTTTAATACTAAGAAAATACCTTTACAAAAAAATTTTCAAGCCATTTAATCGGCTGAAGGCATTAGGGCGTTGGCCTCGCGTCAAATTTGTTGAGGTATGCTCCCGTCATTTATTTTCAAAGGCCAATAGCAACCAAGTTTTGCAGCGCACGTCGCCTTTGGATGCAAGTATTTTATTGTCGAGTTTAACTTATGCGTCATGACCCTCACACACTTGCTCGCGGTTGCCACGCAAAAGGAAAACAAAAACTTAACTACTGAAAAAACCGCATTTTTTATTTTTACTTGGTCGTTTTCACCGCGCATGAGCAGGCGCCGACGGACCGGTGAATTAGACCGTGGCTCGCGCATAATGAAACGCAAGCCCGCCACTTGCATGGTCCCCTCCTGGCAACGTTGCAGACGGTTTTAGATGGAGGCGGAATAGCAGACGTACGTAGGTGATGGCGGACGTCGACGCATTCCGCTTTCATGGCCGTGTCTTACGGGCCTTGCAGAAATGGAGGTAGGAAGCTTCTGGAGGCGCCATTACGCCACCAGAGGTTAGGCGGGGGAGACTTCCGGTTTGGAGGGACACACCCCCAACGATGACCAAATCCAAAAGACGCTATTGGACGGACTTGGGTACTCTTGGGCACGTTCCCACCGACCTTCACTTGGGATTTTCTTGTTTTGTTTTAGCAGGTATGTCGGTATGTGTGTGAGAGAAGAGCGGGGCCGCGAAAGCGTGGCATCCAACGTGAATACATGCGCCGCTTCAGATTAATTCGTTCGTTTAATTTGCGACAAGCCGCGAAGATTGGCGCGGGGACCCATTTTTTGTTTGCCAAGAAAAAAATGCCGCTCGAGATGTTTTCCGACTTTACGGGCAGGCCGCGCGCGTTTTCTAGCTGCCTTAACAAAGTGCCTATCGAAAGTGTCAACTGGACGCCACGCTAGGGGCATACAAGCGTCTTGCAGTACGAATGATGCATTGGCCGTCAGTGTCTTCCGCGGATCTTGTGAGGAACAAAGCATCCGTACAGGACGGCAGTTTTAGAAATCCCCCAACCCATGAAAGATCGCGCTAGCGAATATCCGAAATTTCACCGAGCTCTTTAAGCAGAAGTACGCGAGTACTGGTGCGCAAGAACCAATCGCTTATGAGAGCATGGGCTACACGTAATGCCCGTTTCAGGAAATCCTGCTGAGGTTTCTACAAATATGCTCCTCGAGATCTTCGTCACCCCATGGGACGCGTTTTCCTCTCAGCTCATGAAAGATTACGAAGAGGAAGACACCCGACAAAACGTAACTTGAACGACATGGTAAGGGCTCTAGGCGACAAGGTTGTTACCTTCAACGCAAAGCCAGGGTGCAAAGTTTCGCGAGCCATTGCTAAGGAAATTGTGGGCCGATATTCGAAAACGTTTGAAGACACTTTAAACGGTACAGCGATTGCGACTGGCCTCGAGACGCTTTTATGGGAGCTTGAGAACTGCATCAACATTAAAAAGAGGCAGAGCGGTGAGCATGTGAAACGGAAAACAGCAGATGATGAAGAAGACATGCATGTCAAAACCCCGAAACTACAGAGGGACTGTTATGAATGCTTGGCTTGGCAGCCCGAGCTCCCACCTGACGAAACAGCTGAAACGCGGAAGGAAAAAAGAAAGTGCTGCAAACAGAGTTCAGGCTGGCTTCATCAAAACGAGTCGCTGATGGTGCGGCTCATGCCTGAGACGTATCCATACAAACGCGAACTCATCAACACGTCCACCAGTGTCCTCGACGTGCATCTAAACTGGCCATTTTTGTTTCAAAAGAACCATCTGTGCTTGGCTCCAACGTCACACAAACCTTTGACGAGCGACTGAAGACTGTTGGCCGGCCGGTTTTTCGGTATGCTCAAAGTGAAGTAAAACATATCAAGCGTGAGGCCATGCTTGCAAGAAATTGAAGTCGCCAAGATGAGTAGGAAATCTACATCAATCGAATATGAAGGTGCTCCTCTATTACTGCTGGCCATCCTCGATGACGACAAGGTCCTCTTCTACAAGGCAACCGAGGTAAATATTGCAAACAAGATTTTGCAACCCTATTTCTTCTCAGCATTTCTAGCAGGTTACTTTGTGACTTAATGTGTACGCATGGCTCTAGTGTGCACAGTATTGAAATTAACAGTCTCATGTAGGGGTAAATGCCTTGTCTGCTACGTAAGGTTTTTTTTTACGCTGAGAATATCCGTTTACATTGAAGGAAAAAAATTACGTTTAAAGCCTTCGGACTATACAAATTTTATATTTCAAAAATATTTAGTAATAATTTGCGTCACAGCATGAACTAAAATTAAACAGGCGATTCTTTTTAGTATCGGTCATGTAAAGCCAATCGGCATCTGGCGTGACTTTTATGTCACTTGAAACTTCTTCTGTAAAGAAAACCAAATTACAAACAAAAATACTTATGCACGTGTAAAACGCTTCCTCCATACCAGGAAATTGCGTGTGACGATAACTTAAGGGACATGCCAGGCTCTCCTTTCATTTGTGCAAAAGGTAGAGTTGCAAATGATGCTAGGAGAAAGGTAGGCATTGCTAAATTATAACACACTTCATTCAGAAGGTATTTTGTGACTGCCAATTCGATCACGATATGTATCGACGGCCAGCCAGTGATCCACACGTCCAGCCCAGCCTTGCCAGGCCTTCAAGATGGTGTTCTTTGCTCACTTTGCCTTCAACATCGTTTACCTCAGGGAGAAAAGCCTGAGTTTGGAGTTCATGCACAGGGAGGAATGAAACTGTCTATTCATTATTTTGTAATTCACTGAGTCGCGATGAGGACAGACTCGGCACCTTTCGCACATTTGCGTCGTATATAACGCCCTCTGGCAAACCACAAAACGGCGTTCCAGCAGTTACGGGAGAGCCCTTACGAGGGCCGTGATGCTCCTAAATTCAAACAAAACTAAAAAATAAAATTATAAAAAAGTACACACTGACGGAACAAGCACTTGTTCCGTCAGTGTGCACTTGATCTTGGCGTTATTTATTTGTAGTAGTTGAACGCGTTTAGGGATTTGAAGGCTTTAAACCGTTCTCAAGTATATAGTCCAGACTAGTCGAATAGGTAGTCCCGAAAATGCGCCCACGACACCTCCGGCAGATTTCTCATTTCTTTGACGAAAAATGTTCTTTCTTGTCACCTAAGGGATCAAGAAGGCACATGGTACCCGAATAAGTAAATTTCAAAAGGTACCGCAGTTAGTTCTTGGCGGAGAGACTTTTAAAGTATGCGCTACTCACTGAGAGTATTCAAAAATAAGCAAAAACAATAGCCAACGAGAAGTAAAATACTGCCCCCGGAAGTTCTGTCATTATTTGTTTTCTTTTCCTCCGCAGACCCTGTATAGAAAAGTGGTTGAAAGCAAACCGACGTGGCCGCAGTGAATAGTTGTTGACTTCGTGGTGAGGCCCGTCACTCTCAGGCAGGAGTCGCGAGTGCATCCAGAAGACGCGACCATGGAATGCTGGCTGCACCATCCACGCGCTACGGCCATAAAAGCGGCGCTGGAACGTCCGATGATGCACGAGCAACTTCTGAATAGAAGAGTCTGCCCATACGTGGTGACGAAGCGTCTAAAACAATTAAACTAAAAAAAATAATCATGCAGCTTGCGGCCTCAGCATCGTATCAAACATTCCTTCAGTTTTATTATCTGCATTGCTTTCTTTTACAACCTCCGTGAGCAAGTATGTTTCCCTTTACATGATAGCTACGCCGAAGCTACACGCAAAAGTATGTTCCCCGGAACGATGCTCGCACTGCACGAGCGCGCGTGCTTGGCAGGGACGCTGAAAGCTCAGAGCTCGGCCTCTGGTACAGTGTACTAGAATACTTACCTCTGCTACGCTGGTACTTATGTTGAAAGGGAACAAAAAACTGTAGTGGGAAAACGGAACGGCGCATGTTGAAAACCTCACCTTTAAAAATATTATATTTTGTTCGCCTGGAGCTCTGCTCAAAACGTGAGCTACTCTCCTTACTAAAACGCGTGAAAGCGTCTCCCGCCACGAGCTCTTAGCGTCGACAATGCCGCGGCGCAATGTCTTTTTTAGTTATTGTGTTATTTTTGTTTGTTGTTTTTTGTGAGCGTGTGCCGTTGGCATTAGCAACCAACATTCTCAACTTTCAGCGATGGCGGTGTCACGTTGTGAGAATTCCACTTTCTAACTCCTGGATGATAGGCTTCAGAATGAACGTGCTTGCTTAAACCTTCCCAACGTAGAGGTGTTAGGTACGGCTCTCACATTGCTCGTATTTCACAAAATTAGAATTACTTACGCGTCGCAGACCAACCTCGTGCTGCTGTTCCGCGACGATCATCCAATCGACAGCCAGTTTGATAGGAACTAGCGCGCTCTCTATAGGCCATAAAAGTTCAGAATACTAGCAAAAGTGACATAAAATTATTCAGGAGGGCATCATGGCTCTAACCGTATACGGTTAGAGCCATGATGCCCTCCTGAATAATTTTATGTCATTTTCGTAGTAGCCTTCGGCAACTACAGGCTATAGCCTGTAGTTGCCGAAGGCTGCAATCTTTTTCTACGCGTCTTCGAAGTATGTCGGTGATTGCTTCGTAAGTTATGTGCATGGTGGTTTGCTTAGTTATTTTCTTGTGTTTGGTCGACTGCAGTGCATATAACTGATAAGGTAGCGCGGCGTGCCCTTCGCGTTTGATGAGGTTGACTGAGTTCAGGTTGCCGACATTAGGTTGCAACTTGAAACAGTGTGGGACTACCTACACAAATCATTGCACCGCGTTCAATTAAGCCGGGCTCCGGACTGCCCGTTCAGACAGTGTAGTTGGAGCATCCAATCGCTCCTCATTGAGCGGGTATCGCATGACCACCTTCCGCGCTCAGACTTGAGCAAAATGGCTGTTATGTTTTGTAACAACTTGAGGAAGGCAAGAAGAAGAGGAGGAGCGGTGCGCATGCGTAGTTCATTCCCACAAAAATGGTGGATTGGTGCATGCAAAAGAGCTAACACGAACATCGCGGAATACACTGGGCAGCAGAGTGATTCGAGATACTGAAGCAGATATACTAGCTTATGTACAAAACAAACTAGAGAAGCTTAGAGAATCGGCCTCTCGTTGCCTGATATTTTCTTAAGCGATTCCATTTTGTTGCAGAGCGGGCGATAATGGCGATTGTTACGATTCGAAATTGAGACTGCTTCAGCTTTATACAGCGTGGCAGAAAGCTCCGGCGTAAATGTTTTGTTCTGCCGCGCACTATTTCCTTTCCTAGTTGATCCAATATTTGCTGTCACCAAAATATGGTGTCACCATTTTCCCGGAGGACACGAAGAAGCGTACTCGTCGATTTAATATTAAATTTATTATACCTAGCAATCATATGTTTTTAAACACCAAGATGGGTGAAGAGTCATTACTTTCAAACGCTGTTTATCTAGTGAACCCAGACGACACCAGAAGCAGCAATCAAAAATGCGTCAAGAGGCAGGCATTGAATGGGTGAAACAGGTCGAAGCACGAGAGGACGTTTGCTCTCCAACAAGTGCCACTTAGTGGGCTTTTAGTAAAGGCATATCCTTAACATTTTAGACAAAATCCCGAGACTGGGGGAAAAGAAAGGATAATACAACACGAAGTCTCGAACAGAGACGTTCAGAACAGAGGTGCTCGACGTCAGTGCGCTGTACGTCAAACTGAAGTTTTGGGGTGTCGTATATGAAACAAGGGTGTAAGAATATACCCTTTTTTAGGTGTAGAGTTGGACAGATTATCTCTCGCAAATGACAGGGAAACTCTCTTAATTTGTATTTTTCCCGTCACTAAAAAGTTTCTGTCGACTTCAAATTGAGGTTAGTGTTTTGTTACGCACCTTGAAGACTGAAATTTCCTGAAACAATGCATAAACAAGCAGCAATTATAATTCCACTCCTAATTTGAGCTAGAATAGCATCGCTCTCTTTGCAAAGCAAGTCATCTGCCTGACTCTGCTCACTAATACCAAATATCTAGTTCATAATCCAGCAAACTTCAGAACCCCATCGAGCAACATCGGCGGTCGTCGTTTCTTAGGCGAGGAGCGTCTGATTTGATTCCAGTTCTTGACAGACACTGACACAACACTCGTTCTCGATCCGAGCAGTGCTCACGCCGAGCGCTGAAGCAGTCCTCGTCTCCAATGCGCCGTGAACGTGAGGGGCACGAGGCGATGAGAGCGCCCGGGGACGTAAGAACCTCGAGCTCTGCTTGGAACGATTAGTGGGTAAACCTGAAGCCAGCAGCCTTTGTCTCCACTCCACTCGTTGAACGCGTTCGAAGGCGAGAGCCAAACGAAAGACGCCTGCGTTCCTCGTTCAATGCGTTTGTCGCCTCTTTCCCCTCCCTTTCTCAACGCATAGATGCTCAGTGTACGTGAAGAAACAATGGAGCACTCGAATAATTAGCGCAGCAGCTACTAGGTGGCGTGTACTTTTAAAAAGGGTCAATTGTGTTCCCTGTGCTTACTTCGGATGATGCTAAATTTAAAAAAATTTAAGGATTGGTTTTGAGCGTTCAGTCACTACGGCTCGGAGAGTTAGAATCATTCCAAATCCAAATCCAATCGGGTTGTTAAAAGTGTTGAAACTATGTGGTGTAAAGGCTGAACTCCATGGGGCGAATATGCTGCGAATAACCGACGAATTTTGCCCGGCGGCTTTTGCTCTGCGCGTGGAATCAACACAGTGGCTGCTACGTCGCGCGCAAAGCGAGCGTGCCGTTGGGCGGCGTTCGCCAGTTATTCGTCACATAATTCCGTTCCGTGGAGTTCAGCCTTAAGAAACATATCATTCGTTTGACCTTCCATGATATTAATGATGATGATGACGACAATAGAAGCCATGAGTGCGTGAGGGGCTTGAGGGCGGTGAGTGCGTGATGGCCATGAGTGCGTGAGGGGCGTGAGGGCGGTAAGTGCGTGAGGCCCTTACGCCCCCGCGCACTCACCACCCTCACGCTCTCATGGCCCTCACGCCGAATTAAAGCGCAGCTCTTGAAAAGGAGGAGGGGAAGGTACGGAGACAAGGCTATTACCCTCTTCCACTTCTGCTCACCTTCCATTTAGGGAAAATTTTCCGCTAAATTTGGTGGAGATTTCTTCCCACTTAATTTAGCAAGGAAATTTTCCGCTAAATTTAGCGGGGAAATTTTCCCGCTAAATATAGTGGGAAATTCTTTCCGCTAAATTTAGCGGAGAAATTTTTCGCTAAATTTAGTGGAAAAAGTTTCCCGCTAAATTTAGCGGGAAACGTTCCCGCTAAATTTAGCAGGGAATTTTTTCCGTTAAGTTTAGCGGTGAGATTTTTCCGCTAGCGGCGAAATTTTTTCCGCTAAGTTTAGCGGGGAATTTTTTCCGCTAAATTTGGCGGGACAATTCCCCGCGTAATTTGGCGGGAAGTTTTTCCGCTATATTTAGCGGGGAAATTTTCCGCTATATTTAGCGGGGAATTTTTTCCGCTAAATTTAGCGGGGGAACTTTTTGCCAAATCTGGCGGGGAATTTACCCATAATGCATCGCGCGGTACGCCGACGGCAACGGCGACGCCGACGCCGCTCAAGCCGGAAACGGGCGCATAAAGCTGGGCTCTAAAAGAAATACTTTGAATCAAAGTGTCATTGTGGTGCAGTTGAATGTCACTCGTTTCTGAAAGACGATCCCAAAGAAATTGTTGGCAATAAAAAAAAAAGAAGTGAAGGAAGAATTTGGTGCGGTTGAAAGGAAGGCATCACCGGACATGGCGACAAGTGCTCCCTCTACTCGAGCTTCCCGGAACTATACTCTCTACCGACTTGACTGCCACCGTAGGTAGGCATTCTCATGGCCCTCACGCACTCATGGCCCTCACGCCCCTGAAACACTCGCCGCTCTCACGCACTCATGGCCCTCACGCACTCAGCGCCCTCACGTCCCTCACGCACTCATGGACCTCACCGCCCCTCACCCACTCATGGCCTTTACGCCTCTCACCACCCTCATACTTATGGCCCTCACGTCCCTCACGCACTCACCGCCCCTCAGGCACTCATTGCCCTCACGCCTCTCACGCACTCACTGCCCTCACGCACTCAAGGTCCTCACAGCCCTCACAGCCCTCACGGCCCTCACTCACCCTCACACTCATGAATTTTCTGGTTCAGAAACTCACTCACCCTCACCTTACCTGTGAAGATGAGGGTCAGTGAGGGTGAGTGAGGGCCCTCATGAATGAGGTTTGCCGATGGATGCATATAGGTATATCGGCAGGCCGGTATGTCACATAGGTATATCGGCGGGCCGGTATGTCATATAGGAATATCGGCAGGCCGGTATGTGATACAACTATACCGGCAGAACATTTCAAAATTCTACTTGGCATTTCCTTTCCAGATATCTCACATACAATGTCCATTTGTGCGACTTCTTAAAAATTGCAAGGTAAAGCTTATAAAAACACTCAATGTATACATAGCTTGCAAGTGACGTCAAAGCCGTCCTCCTTGCTGGTGGTGGACGCCCGCCGTTAATGCGCTGGAAGCTGCGCTGACTCGTTTCCGCTCGCTCGCAACGCTCGTTTCCTGTTTGTAGAATTGGTACAGTAAGAGCTACGCTCCACCACCAGAGAGGAGGACCAAATTACGTCAATGCAAGCTATGTATAGGGGGGCACAAGTGAATATATGATGCAGTAAAACAAACCGGTAAAATCGGCTCCGCTACAGAGAAAGCTCGATCTTTCACCGTACGTGCACTGAGCAGGTCAGGTTTACTGTGTGAACTTTCAAGACTTGGTTCCTTTCTTGTAAAAAATGAGAGCAACAAACTTGCCAAAGTCTACCTAAGGTCTGTTCGCAGGCGATCGAGTTAGCGACTCTATTAACTTGTGTCGCCATCTCTTGATAGGCGCAGTGAGCAGACGATACATTATGTTGCCTGCTTTAAACTCTCACACAGTAAAACTGACCTGTTCAGTGCATATTCGCTCAACGTTTGAGCTTTTGATGTATAGGCGCCGATTTTCCCGGTTCGTTCTACAGCGTTACATCTTCTTGTGCTACCTTATATTTCCGGGGATTTCCGGGGACAAACTGAGTAAATACAGGAATTATTTTGTCTTGTTATAATAAACAACTCATATTATAAAAGATTTGTTTTTCCTGTTGTTTTTTTCTTTTTTTTTAATTGGCCGGGGGGGGGGTGCAATGGGTCTATATTAAGAAGACATCACGCAAAATGAAAAGACAGAATTATGAGCAGAAGTCTAAATAATAAGTATATATAAAGACATCCCTGCCCTAACCTGATTACAAAATATGACAAGGGATTCATAACTTACGCCTTTTCTGAAATAGAAAACGATATACTTGATCTTATTATAAAGTACATAATTCTGAAATCTTTTCCGATTCAGTAGGAATATTCAAACTTACCGGTTTCCGAAATGACGGACTGGGTGTACAAAACTCTGCTTTCGTCAACCCTTAAAAAAATTGTGAAGTTTACGTTATTCTACACAATATATGATTGTTACAAACATTTGTCTAGGTCGCCATTTTGCGTGCTTGTGTATTTGCCTACAATTACTCTTTTTCTGCTCGCAGACCTGGGCGCAAACTCCTGAAGACATTTACAGGCTGTACCAGCTGCGTTGGACCACATAGAAGAGTGAAATTGGGTCCCTTCTCGACCTTTGAGTCACGCCGAACGACCTCTAGACCACTGATCATACAGTAACGATGGAGACAAGTAGTGGCTGACCGATATGTATACGATTCTGGCTGCAGTTTTCTTGACGGCGCTGGAAAAAGTTATTGTTTCGCTTTCGAAACATTGCCAATAACGATATAGCATATGGACAGTGGTATAACGTATGGACAGCGCAGGGGGCACATGAGCGATGAAAACGGGCGTCGCGCGGCAGTATCATAGCAAGCGGTGCTGGCGTCCATGCGTCACTTCCGCGCGGCGTGGCGTCGTTCGAATCTCGTCGATACAGATAAAGCCGCGCGATGCGCCTCTGGCGCGCCTGGTGGCCAGAGCCGTTTATACTGAGAGAGTTTGGCCAACTTAAGGAGATTTTGACAGCCTGGCAACCACAGCAGCGTAGTCTGACAACCGGGGGATGACTACTTCCGTCCGCCATCTTGTGGCTCTGACACATAGGAACTCTATGCGATTTCTCAGGAATACAAAATACAAAGAAGTAACGCCATTTTCTGTTATCGCGAAATCTGCTAGTTCTAGCGGGCAACAATCTCCGCTCATTGGCCAAACTCTCTCAGTATAAACGGCTCTGCTAGCGGCGAGCGGCGAGCGGCGCGTGACGCCAGTTTAACCGCTCATCTGTTCCATCGCCACCGGCCGCCGGGGCCATGGCCTTATCTCTCCGCCATCTTTGCAACCCGAGTCGCAAGCGCTGGGGCCTTCTTAGCCTAAGAGGTGGTGTCTCTACGAAACGTGCTTCCGTTTCCTCTGTTTTCTCCACAGACGGACACCGTCATTTTTCCTTGACATGCGAGTACTAATGCTAACGCATAAAGAAATTCCTTAAGTTTTTTGTGGGAAGATTTTTACTTCCCTTATGTGCCCCCCCCCCACCCACCCACACACACACACACATACACAAAAGAAATACAGGGCGAAATAATGTGGCAGAGAAATTCGAAAACAACTCTGCCTCACTGGTCGGCTTACGGTCATCGAAGCTCAAACTGTGGGTGGATAACCACGTTCGCGTGAATGATAATTCAGTGCGGAAATGGCAAATGCTTTTCTCTGAAAATGACAAAAAAAAAAACACAAAACGAAGTCTTTTCTTTGCAAAGTCATCTATTTTGCTGCAATGACTATTGGCGGTGCCAGACTTAGATACAAACATGCGCACTCATTAGGGCCATGGGTACAAGTTATAATGTGCGCTGTCATAGTTTACGCGCAGAGTTAAGGTGCAACCCCACCCTTGGTTAGTGTGATTCTGAACCAACAGATGGCGGTGGGATCTCCTTCCAGGCCTGTACATCAATGCGAGAAATCGTGTGTGGTGGCGCTTCGATACAGTGGGGTATTTTTCTATATCCTGAATTAGACATCCCTGGTCCCTTGCCCTTTTTTCTCAGCACGAGCTTTCTTTGGAACGCGAACGGCTGCGCCAGTTCTCGTGCAAGGGGGCCAGTTGCCTACGCTCCGAGGTCACGTCTCCAGCAAATGTGGGCAGAACAAAAGGCGAAAATCGTCCTGAGCCAAACGGCGAGGCACATGCACAACAAAACCACCGACGCGTTGAAAATTGTAAAATTGCCTGTGCGCCGTTATCGGAGATTTCAGAGGCCAATTACACATATTTCAATGTGATCAGATTCATATTGTCACGAATGAAGGTGACGAGAGGACGAACAGGGAACTGAAAAATAAAGGTTTAGTCGGCGAACTTGTGCCAAACAGAATAAGTAAAGAGAAAGAGCGTCGAAGCAGCAGAAAAGCAGGCGGCGATTCGGCAGCGTAACAGAGAGCGAGAGCGAGAGTGACTCGACAAGGTCGCGGGCAGCTGCTTATCTACAGTGCGTCACTATCTCGAAAGTTCGTCAAAAAGGTTCCAGCGTCGCGCGTTCGGGGCGAGGATGAACTGGCACTTTCGAGAACAAGAAAGCAGGGCAAAAGTTACGTCTGGTGCAAGAATGAACGCGAATCTTCTACAAGTCCGTGACCGAGCGTTGGTTTCTCGGCTTTGCGGGTGGCAATATGACGGGCCGGCCCTTTTGTCGCGCATGTGTTTGGCTCTTTGTGGATGGAAAACGTAATGACGTGATAGACTTGGGTTTCCGAAATTCTAGCTTGAGGAATTAACTACCAAAAAATCAAAACAAATGAACTATTTTTCTTGCGGTCTGGTGTCTCATTTAGGTAGCTGGGTGTTTATTATGTCCAAAACCACGAGACTGGAAAACACAAAAAATGGCACTCTGGTTTTGATGTTGAGTTTGGTAAACCCAAAGTAAGACTGGTGCGGGAGGCATAATAAAAAAAAAATGCCGAGGTTAACAATTAACTCACAGCAATAAATTATAAGAATTAGTTTTAATACGAATCCAGTGATACATGCAATGAATGGCCAGGCAAGGATTCTGGGTCTGTGGATAGCTTTTGCACATAGTTTAAACGATGTACAAAGTGTCACAAAAAAATTACAGTTTTTTTTATTGCAACAATAAATTAGGTATCGCCGAACGCTCATTCTCCGCCCAAAGGTAGCGCGCTAGAGGTCACAAACAGATGTCAAAGTTTCAATCCAATCCGATACCTTATTCGAAATTTATAAGTGATTTTCTGAAAAGTTCAATAAGGAAATGGCGGCCGACGGGGTTTTCGAATACATGAAACCCACCAGAAACCAGAAACGGGCAAGAATGGGCTCCATTTTCCCATTGAAATTTTCAGGAAACCACTTATAACTTTTGAATAAGGTGTCCGTTCGGGATGAAACTTTGGCATATGGTTGTGACCTAGCGCTACCTTTGGGCGGAGAGTGAGCGTTAGGCGATGCGTGGTTTATTTTTGCAATAAAAAAAAGAACCCTGTAAAATTTTTTTGTGACATCCTGTACCAGTTTTATTTTGGTGATTTATGCGCGCAAGTAGTGGTGTGCATAAATAAAAAAAGATGTAAACGGATAGAGTTTGACGTTGTATAAAATATAGTGTAAGCACGCACATGGTACGCTGATGAAGAATGAAACATTTTACACTAGCGTTGAGCGTATCGAAAGTTAAGGGTGCGTCAAAAGCTAAAGCTTGTACACATATATACTGCTCAGGCCGTTATTTTTGAATGCTCATAGTACTCTATTGCCCTCAGATTTGGTGTAAGCTGTCTCCTGTTTGCTTACAACAAAAAGAAGGAAACATTCTAACTCTGGGTTGATAGAAAAACTTCACCTGTCAATCATCTCGGCGCCGACTATGAGTATTCACTGCCTGCCAACGGTCGCGTACTGAGAACGAGATTTTCCCACGTGATTTCATAATCGCAATTGTTCTTGACAAATAACAGTGTTTACTGAGGCAAGCGGTCACATGTGAAACAGAATATTTTGTATTGATTGTGGCACTCGTGGCAAGTTGCATAGGTTTTTTACAATCCGCGAAATGGAATTCTCCTGGGTTACCTTGGTCTCTAATGCATGTAACACACAAAAGAGCACGAAATGAATCGCAGTGGGAAACGAAAACAATAATGGTAAACAAGCGTGTAATCACACGAAAACTGAGGGCATTGCACATATACAGAAGGTCAGCTTTGTTTCACTATACTTTGTTTCATCCTACGATGGACTAATGGCCAAAGCCACGGGCCACCAGGTCCAATCACGTTACACGCTAAACTATGACATGCTTAACATTAAATAGGGGTGGACGAATAATGCTCCGAACCAAAAAGCGCTGCATCATTTCTATAGCTTCGACACTGCAAAGAGTTTGTATGTCGTGGCTTTCTTTGCGATGTAAAATTGATGAGTCACTAAGTGCTGTTCAATTCGAACCACTGTACACCCATACACATTAGTGATCTATAGACAGAGGCACCGACACGTGCATCGAAGCGAAATACCACGCAATTTCTAAGTGGCTTGTGATTGGATCTGGTGACCCGTAGCTTTTACCTTTAGTCCATCACGGGGAGACACGAAGTATACGTACATTACCAGTAATGTATTTGGTTTTTTCGTGCGAGCATACTGCCCTGAACTACACTTCCAGTGAACTAGCGCACCCTCCAAAGCATCAAGCTCGCTTTTATAGCTTTTGGTGCGCTCAAAACTTTGCAAACACAATTATAATCAATAGACCATTTGCAATATTACCCAAGCATCAGGGAGAATGCAGGGATTGGTGTTCCACGCGCGACACTCGCACGCCTTCCCCGTATAAAAAATTCGAAGTAAATAACCAAAATACAGCGTTGACGAACGCGCGTGCAAGATGTCATTTGTTTTAGGTATTTGCTTTAGAAAATTTACTACTGCTGAGGCCAGCACGTGCGGCGCGTGGAACACCCATCCCTGCATTCTCTTTGATGCTTGGGTAAGACAGCAATAGGTCTATTCTAGTATTTCAAATATTTTTATTATGTGCGATTTTGTCTTTTGCGTTCACGTGCCATTTTCTTAGTTATGTAACATTTTTCGAGAAGTCCGACATCTATAGTCTGTTTCATCACATGTGAGATCCGCATAATCAAAGACGTAGACCAAAAAAAAAAAAAAAAGAACGCGAACACGCGAACACACATTAAAAATGCAATGTAACGGCGCATTCAAAATTAGTGGTTAGTTTTTTAGAGAGCAGCAGTTTCATAGGGCGACATTGTTACCCGTTGACGATTACAAAAAGTGCAGTACAACTGTTAGCTCGGGATCTTTAACGTGCATTACGCAGTATATGTGGTACACGATCGCACGACAGTAGGATGCAGATGGGCGACTGAACCCAGGGTCCCTGCTAAAGCCCCTTGATAAAGGCGTTTTTTACAAGTACCGCCAACCATTGTTGCGGAAACGCGCAAGACACGCGCCACGAGCGGGTGCTCCGCCGCCATTCGCTTTCCAGGACCGGTCATTTTAGTGCTGAGCCGCCATTTGCCTCCAAGGGCCGCTCAAGAAACGGGCCTCGTGCACTGGCACATTTGACGTTACTTGAAAGACCAACGCAAACACATCGAGGGGCTTTAGTCCCTACTAGGGTGCCTCAATGTCCTTCTTGTTAGTTTAATGCCATCGTTTGTAGTACCCGGTGCCGACAGCACGCGCTCACAGGAAAAATACAAAGAAATCGCAGGAAACAAAATGTCGCCGTAGCACAGCCAGCGCCACGAGCGCGTGCAGGGACACGCTCTTTCACGCGCTTCAGAGCAAAAAAATAAAAATAAGCGTTCGAAACAAAATGGCCAGGTGTCATCACCCCAAGCAAAGCGCACATAAAGGCACCCTAGTCCCTACAGGTTCTGCAGCGTGAGCTCCGTGCTTTGAACGGAGCTTGCGCTTGAGCATTTCTCCACGTGCTCTGATCTGCGGTGCCACCACACACTCGGCCAACGATCCCCCACCGCACTTGGTTTAGCCTGTGAGCTAAATGAGCTACGCTTAGAGTATCGGCACTTTTCCTCCAGATATTGTTGTGGGCGCCGCCATCTTGGTGATTAGTGACAAATCAAATGCAACTGCCGATCGTCGTGATTCAAAAGTGCGGTGTCAGGAAGCTCACGTAATATTGCTTTGCTTTGTCGCGAACTGTTTAATCATTTGTGGAGGACGGAAAAGCGTTTCCTGTGATTTCAGATAAACCTTCAGATACCTGACAACCATCATTTTAAACACCAAGATGTGTATGAAGCGTAGCTTATTTAGTGCCTCTAGTTTAGTCCGACCGCATAGGCACAGAAAGAGAACGAACAGCTTAACCTCGCGCTCTTGGCGCTGCTTCAGAGGCTTCATCAGCCCGTAGCGTTGGCCGCGCTCCGAACTAAGGTAAAGCAAAGCAAATATTTAGATCTTAGGGTATCACAAGTCAAACAAACAAAAATCACTTACCACGCCTCAATAAAAATAAAAAAAGAATAGCGGGTTTATTTTGACTAACTGGAGATCATTTGACGTGCAACCGAAATCTCAGATTGGCCTCCGTCGGATTGCGGGCACCTCGGCCGATATTTAAACCCGACAGATATGGACTCATTGGCCAGCGCGTTGGCTCAGAGACACTGAGACGATTTAATGCTTTGTGCTTTTCTTTAATATGTATTGCCACTTAAGAGCCACCGAGGCGGTTTTTGAAACAAAATATAGTCAAACCATTCCGACAAGCATAGTTTGATTGCGAATATGATTTTCGCAAGTGTTAGAAACATTAAAATGTTTTCGCATACGTGGCGGAATCTGAAATGGCAGAATGCATTTCATGGTGCCCATTTCATTTGGATCTCGTCGGGAATGTATACCGACGCACAGTAGAACGCGCGCAAAGGTAGCTGTTGTGCACCCGCAGCCTCGCGCTTGTTGTTCTGGCATCTCTGGCTCGCTCACTGCGGGCATCCAGGCATCTGACACCCTGACATCTGGCGCTTTTTCTGTTTTCACGTGGCGTTCCAAGCGGCACACGACGAAAAATGCACATCGAGCTGTTCTTGAACACGTGTCGCCATCTGTATTTTATATTAAGAAACTACAACTCGCCGCAACTGAATGGGAAAAGTTTGAGGTCTTATAACATTCTTAACGTGTAACATATCAATACGGAAGTTCTGTAAAATGTAATATCGAAGGATGCTTCATAATTTAATGTCTCGTTTTTTTGATTAGCTGACGTGATTCAGTTTTTATAGCGGCATAAAATAGTACCATTTTAAACTTTATTTTTTATTTTAAAATATACATTATCTCTACAATTTGTTGCTTACTTTTTAATTTATTACATCCAACCGTACGCTCACGTAAAATATCGTGGACGATGGGACGTTACAGCTCGAGAAAATATTTTTTCAATATTAGAGACTGTGGTCTATTAAAAGCTGAATAGTTAACTAACAACTAAAAACAACCGTAATATCGAGACATTAAAGTCTTGTTGAAAAGCAGCTCTTTATTTTGACATTTATTTTATAATTGTAAGATACATAGAAATAAAGTTATAAGCCGTCAAAAAAACGCCAAAACGTCATGCACGGTGGGGTTGCACCTTAAAAGAGATTTTGCGCTTCGTCAACATCGGCGATTACATCTAAAGGCTGGATCACACCGCACTGTCTTCGGCACATTGATACTTTAGACCAATGTTCTAATAAAACCTATCTCCCCACTCCGGTCTAAAAACATGCTTTTCGTGTAAAGCCCGGTTCACACAGTTGCGTTTGACTGCGTTTGACTGCGTTGCGGCAGCGAGACACCAGGACATCCCTGCTGCTTATATCGCGTGCCAAGAAGATTCCTTGAATTGGATTCCACGCTTCATACGAAGCACAGATGTGCCGGTGACTCGCTTTCGGTTCTCGCCGCAACGCAGTCAAACGCACTCAAACGCAAGTGTCTGAACCGGCCTTTAGGCTTTTCAAATTATGAGGCGCTGGAGAAAAGCAGCCTTCTGCGATAAGTCCTTATTTCAAACACCCTTTGTTTGCATTTCGCCAATCGAAAAGCATGCGGAAGGGCCTCACCAGGCACCTCGTATCTCTGCGCCGCAATGTTCTTCCGCAGCATAAAGGCCGTCTGCTTTCATCGCCGTCACCATGGCAATGAACGCTGAATGAATGGAAGCACGCACGGTACCGCCACGTGGAGCCACCAACAGCTGACGAAATTTGCCGAAAGCCATCTGCTACCCAATGTTTAATAGTTTCGTAATGAGCAGCGCTAGACTGTCGCCGCGAACCGGCATGAACGCAGGCGGGGGTTAGCATGCTTCTTAGTAATACACGCGCCATCCGAAAAGGGTGACCCCAAAAGGCATCCGCCGTTCGTTGCAATGGTGACGGCGAGGAAAGCAGACGGCCTTTATGCTACGGGAGAACACTGCGGTGCAGCGATACAAGGTGCGTGCTGAGGCTCTTCCCGCATGCTTTTCAGAGGGCGGAACGCGAACAAAAAGAGTTCGAAATAAGGACTTAACACAAAAGGCTGGTTTTCTCCAGCGCCTCATAACTTGACGAGCCTTACACGAAGAGCGTGTTTCTTTAGCCATCTCGCACCCTGTTTTTTTTCCCCGCAACATAGGCCTAAAGTATCAAACTGCCCTGTTTTCTCAAGCTGCGAATCTTACGTACGCTTTCCTTGAGATACAACCGCAAGTCTGCCACGAAACTGTGCTTTGTATCGCGCGTGCCAAACTAATAAATTGACAGGTTGCAACCAACGAGCTTGAGTAAACTTAGAGCGGTAAACCAGTGGCCGAAAATGGCACCCCCGGTTGCCGCCATCTTGCCTGTTTGCCACATTAGTGATCACGTGACGTTAAGATGGCTGCGCCCAAGGTGGGCCAGATCAGATTGGCCAGATCGCGGTCAGCAGATGGGCACTCTGGGGCTGCGTTCCAATCTTACTCGAATGGAGTCGAGTTAGTCCGGCGGATCAAGTCACGTGACAAGACAGATACAGCAATGCTGGACGCGGGTAGGTTTTCGAACGCAACGGGTACGAGAACTTTATTCAGGAGTGAGATAGAAGCTGCGTTCGATTTACTTGCACCTCCTCCACCGGTGCAGAAAGGTGTGAGGCGGTGTACTTCCGGTCGTATCTCAACACACATACCGGAAGTACACCGCCCTACACTTTTCTGCACCGGTGCAGGAGGTGCAAGTAAATCGAACGCAGCTTATATCTCACTCCTGGGTGAAGTTCTCGTACCTGTTGCGTTCGAAAACCTACCCGCGTCCAGCGTTGCTGTCTCTGTCTTGTCACGTGACTTGATCCGCCGGAATAACTCTGCTCCATACGAGTAAGATTGGAACGCAGCCGCGAGTGCCCATCTGCTGACCGCGATCCGGCCAATCTGATCTGGCCCACCTCTGGGCGCAGCCATCTTAGCATCACGTGATCACTAATGTGGCAAACAGGCAAGATGGCGGCAACCGGGGCGCCATTTCCGCTGCAGGCAGTGGGTTCCGGTTTACCGCTCTAAGGTAAGACTCAAGCTCGTTGGTGGCAACGCTTTATACGAAGCACAGATATGCCGGTGACCGACGGTCGTAACTCAACTTACGCGTACGTAAGCTTCGCCACGTAATGAAGGGGTGCTGTGTGAACCTGCCTTCAGCAGCATATACGAACAAATAATTTGATTTGTTCATTTAGCAGTATCTGTGGGAAGGTTAATTTCCCCGAAGAGAGGAGCTATGATTTCTGCTTCAACTTCGCCACCACACGTGTTGCCATTGGACGTTCAAAACGAGACTTAGAAAGTCTATAATAAGCTAATGCAGTTAAGGGTAAAAAAGACTTCTGATTAGGATGTCATGTCTCTCCCCCTTGTGACGTCATTACCTTGCGAACAACGAGTTCGATGGTGTTTGTAAATAGCATGGTGGAAGCTTGAAATCCTTGCGCTCTCAAAGGAACACTGCCAACACCGTCAAAATTAAAGTTATTGCATTCCTCTTATTTCCGTCGATGAGAAATCCTTTTCTGACGTCATAGGCAGCGTTCGGCCAATCGTGGAAGGCCGACCACAGTGACGCTTTCGGTCGCGCACGTCGCCAATACGGTTTAATCTTTATTTTAAAGTTGCGTAACTTTTTTTAAGGAAAAAAAAAAGAAAGACGTTTACAATCTCCTGTAACACCGAATTAGAGCGCAGCTCTTGAGGAGGAGGAGGGGAAGGTACGGAGACGAGGCTATTTGCCCTCCTCCACTTCTGCTTGCCTTCCATTTAGGGGAAAATTTACCGCTAAATTTGGTGGAGTTTTTCCCACTTAATTTAGCAGGGAAATTTTCCGCTAAATTTAGCGGGAAATTTTTTCCGCTAAATTTAGCGGGGAAGTTTTTCGCTAAATTTAGTGGAAAAAGTTCCCCACTAAATTTAGCGGGAAACGTTCCGCTAAATTTAACGGGGAAATTTTCCCGCTAAATTTAGCAGGGATTTCTTTCTGTTAAGTTTAGAGGGACATTTTTTCCGCTAGCGGGGAAATTTAGCTTAGCGGGGAATTTTTTCCGCTAAATTTGGCGGGACAATTTTCCGCTAAATTTGGCGGGAAGTTTTTCCGCTAAATTTAGCGGGGATATTTTGCGCTATATTTAGCGGGGAATTGTTTCTGCTAAATTTAGTGGGGGAACTTTTTGCTAAATCTAGCGGGGGAATTTACCCATAATGCATCGCGCGGTTACGCCGACGCCGCTCAAGCCGGAAACGGGCGCCTAAGAGCTGCGCTCTAAAAGAAATACTTTGAAATCAAAGTGTCATTGTGGTGCAGTGGGATGTCACTCGTTTCTGAAAAACGATCCCAAAAAAATTGAAGGCAATCAAAAAAAAAAAAAGAAGTGAAGGAAGAAGTCAGTGCGGTTGAAAGGAAGGCATCACCAGACTTGGCGACAAGTGCTCCCTCTACTCGAGCTTCCCGGAACTACACTCTTAATCTGGGGCCGGCAAACGTCACGGCCATAGCCGTGACGTTCAAAGTTTTCAGGACTTAGCCACGAACTGATCCGGCCCCGTCAAAATAGCCGTGTACAACGTCACGGCTGGAATGAGCCCTTCCCCTCTTTAAAGGGATACTACAACGAAATTTCGGCGCTCATTTTTTGGTCTATATGTGTCCAAAAGAGCAGTATCACATGGAACATACCAATATCTTGTTAAAAAAGTCTCGAAAAGGAATTTTAAAACGAATTAAACGATTAGCAAAGAGCACCTGGTGGATGTCGCTGACGCCTCGTTTGTAATGCTCGTCTAGGAACCTTGAGAGCTAGTGACGGAAATCGTCTCGCCTCCGGCCACGACTAGAGAAGGGGGAAGGAGGAACTCCCCTCTTCCCGAGAATCCCTTTTGTGTAGTCGCAGAAGTCGCTATTGTCCCCTACAAGATTATAGAAGATTAACCCGTCACTCCAAAATTCGTACAAAAGCAGCCGCTTCGGTGGCTGGAACGACTAGGCCATCCTCTCGACGTCAGCCTCGCCGTAGCTTTGCCTAGCTTTGCTCGTTTGAGACGATTTACGTCACGATTGCGCTGGGCCTTCTCCGAGCGCTTGCCAGAGTGGGCCGTTTATAACGAAAAATACAGCCACCAGGATCAAAAATACAAACGGGCGATTGTCATTTACGGATATTGTGGATCATATTCAACCTATTTTTGAACACGACGGGAATATTTCAAATTTCGTTGAAGTATCCCTTTAATGGTGCGAATGGCTATATAGGTGGCTCCGTAGGCGGCCCTGTAATATTTGGCGACCCGTTTGTGCAGGGCCGGCAAAAACGGGCAGGCTATGCTCATAATAGCGGTAAAAAACACTCTGCTCTCCGCTGGATGGCGGCAGTTGCGGCCGCCCAACGTGCCCCGCGGGCACAGCCAGCGGGGCACGGTAATTTCTCTTCTCGGTGTGTGAGGGCGACGAATTTTGAATGTACGAAGTACGAATATAATCGGAAGCATCTGCGGGTGACGTTTGTTGTCATATCATGGTGATGACAGCCTATGTGAGAGTGTGCGTCGAAGCCGCGGGACAGTGAGTTAGTTCTTCAGGATGCTCACGACGAAGGATATCAAAGAAATTCCAACGCGGGCGGTGTAACCATGAGGGAACATGTGAATGCGATGGCGTCGCACGGCCTGTTGGTCTGGCGGCACGACCAGCGCGACCAGCACGACCACCACTTCTGGGCCAACTTGGCTGGTGCTGTTATTGCGGGCACAGTCCTCTTCAGCACAACCGACTGGGTAATTATGTAGCTCCCTGGCTAATATTGGAATAGAGTCAAGTGTTGAAAGAGTTCCTAACTAGTATGTTTTGTTCTCGCCAACAGAGAACATTTTGAACCCTGTCCCGGACGACACAGGTACCTATACCCAATATTTTTGTATTCTAAGAAGCACGTTTGGAATCGCCTCTTTTCATATTATTCGGATACCGGCTGGCGTCGGCGGTGGAAAGCGGAAAACAGGTTTACTTTATTTCACCTTAGCATGGACTTCCAACATCGGCTACAAGCGCGGACTCTTCGTGTTTGACGCCGGCTCGGCTGCGCACAAGCACTCGTGGAGGGTGACTATTTGTAAAGTAATCGGGTCACAGTCGCAGCCTTTACGGTTTACCTATGGTAAGGTGAGGCAAAAAGCTAACTGCCAATGCCTCAACGGTGGCCACCTGCATTTTACAGCGACAAGGTGTAAATAGTTTATAGGGGGGTACTTTTCTCGAAGTGTCCGCCGATACAGCACGGCGTATGCGGCGCACTCATCAGCTTGCCGTCTGAGGTATATAGTCTCCCGTCTCGGCCGGCGTCGACGATCGCGTTAATCAAAGGAGGACGGCCACACAAGGAACATTTATACTGAAATGGATAATGAATGTAACATCTAAAATACACTAAGTTTGTCTTTGTTTGTGCACCCTCCTTTTCTCTCGTGACCGTCGACGTCGGCCGAAACGTTTTTCCTGTGTGAATGAGCTTTCAGGGGAGACTCGCGTCTCTGCGCCAGACGTCCAAGCGTGACCTGTGAGGACAATCTCCGTACACCGCATCGCAGCGTACGAAGTACCCCTGTCCGCAGTGAAGGTGTGCCACACTGATTGCTTTAAAGTTTAAAGCATGTTGAGCTCTAATCGGTACGCGCCCGGACGCGAGAAAGACAGGCAGGCGTTCTACGCACGCCCAAGCAAAGAGAATATACTCGGGTGTCTGCGTCTCAGATGGCTTCATTCCAGCTGTCGCTGTCCACCAACTTATGCAGAAATCTTACCAATATTTTATAAGTTTGTGCTCATGATGTACCGAAGTATACATGTGAGATCTTATTTCAGGCACAAAGTTGAGGTCGAATTTGGATTATTTATAAAAAACTATTTCTGTTGGTGCAACTGCGCGAACCGCAAGTTGCACACATTTTTGTCCTCTTTTATTAGCAACTGAAACGTCTAAGGCGAAAACTGACCTTTTCCAACCTATCGGAGGCAGCATGCCTGACTCCTTAGCATTTCCTTACGTCTTAAGCTACTGAATATAATTTTTTGGTAACACTCTAAGAATAAGCTTTTATTAGGCTAACTGAATTTAAGAAATGTATTGTATTAAACAATATTTTTGAAAAAAATGTCAAAGTATCTTTTCTACAATATTTGACGAACTTTAGCAAGGACTTTACGCTGGCGTGACCATATACCTCAAAATTTAGTAATTACAGAAACTTAATTATACAAAATCTTTGACACCCTAATTATCCGAACGTCAAATTTTTCGAGAATTTTCATATTAAACAAATTAGCTTTTTATGTGCGACGTGTAGTTTTTGAGCAACGATTTAGCCGGTGTTTTCATGACGCAGCCTGTATGGTATAGCCATTGACCTGTAGATCCTGGCAAGTAGAAAGCCTCAGCTCCCCTTCCTGGTTGCGTCAAAATTTACTGTTTTGTACCCACTCTTCAAACTGCCGCCAGAGCAACAGGGTCTATTCATATGACGTCAGACTGCTTTTTAATGTCGAGTAACTACACACAAGCATGGCCGCCGAAAGCAAATGCGGTTATCTCATTGGCGATTTTGTTTTGCCTTATTTTGTTTTCTGCAGAGTTTACGAATAAACGTTAAGTTAGCGGCCATGTTTGTGGCCAATGACTTAGCATCTGAATAGACTAACGTCCAGCAAGCTACTTTCTAAAAAAACCTGCTGTTTGCTAAATCTTAAAACGTAATTAGGATAAAAGACATATTCTCTCTCCTTATATTCTTATAATAAAATACTGAAAATTCTTAATCGCAGCAGCATCATGCCTTGACGACAGAGGCAACTGGCCTTCGGACGCGCCGCGGAGATCGGTCTTATGGCATGAAGCTTCGGCAGACTGCAACACACTTGGCTCGGAGAGCGCACCTGCAACTGTGGCGGGTCCTAGTTCACCAAGTGTGTCAAGTAGAAGCAAGGCCATGCTTCCACCAATGTTTCAGCAAGTGACACAAGTTTTCATATACTTTTCTTTTTCATTGTTTGAAATTGGTATTTATTACAACAAAGCACCACCTGTATCTTACGCTGCGCATTTAATTTAAAGAAATAAATGGATTGTTTACCTGCGGACCCACTGTTCTTTTAAATGTTTAGAATTCATCGGCCTTGCCCTTGAAACAATTCCTGTATATTTACTTTCCCCTAGAGCACTCGGGAAGTCAATCGCTAAATTATACAAATTGAGCTTGGTAATGATTTTCCAATATATTTTGCGACTCAAAAGTAAAGCTGCGACGTGACTTCTTACAAGAAGACGTCAGGCTCAGTCAGAGGTCGGCATTTTAGGTCGCCCTCACTCACCCTCACCCTCACAGCCACACTCACGTCAGCCCCTCACTCACCCCTCACCCTCACAGCTACACTGACCCTCATCCCCTCACTCACCCTCACACTCACACTCACACTCACCCTCAGCCCTTCACTCACCTCACTCACCCTCACGCCCCTCACGCACTCACCGCCCTCACGGCCCTCACACCCCTCACGCACTCACGGTCCTCACAGCCCTCACGCCCCTCACGCACTCATGGCCCTCACGCCCCTCACGCACTCATGGCCCTCACACCCCTCACGCCCCTCACGCACTCACCGCCCTCACGGCCCTCACACCCTCACGCACTCACCGCCCTCACGGCCCTCATACCCCTCACGTACGCCCTCACGCACTCATTTCCCTCACACCCCTCCACGTCCCTCACGCACTCACCGCCCTCACGGCCCTCACGCACTCACGGCCCTCACTGCCCTCACACCCCTCACGCACTCACCGCCCTCACGGCCCTCGTACCCCTCACGCCCCTCACGCACTCACTTCCCTCACACCCCTCACGTCCCTCACGCACTCACCGCCCTCACGACCCTCACGCACTCACGGCCCTCACAGCCCTCACGGCCCTCACGGCCCTCACTCACCCTCACACTCATGAATTTTCCTGGTTCAGATACTCACTCACCCTCACCTCACCTGTGAAGATGAGGGTGAGTGAGGGTGAGTGAGGGCCCTCATGAGTGAGGTTTGCCGAGGTATGGGCTCAGTACCACGTCACAGCTTCGATTTTACGGTGAAATTTTCCTGCACTTCTCATTCGCCTGGCTTTCTTTATGGATCCCAGTCATGGACCTTACGAGATACTTTGCGGGGAAGTGCACGACGGGACATTTTCATAGCCAGCAGAAAACGGGCCACCTGGGAAACTGGCCAGCTAGAAAACGGGCCCGCTAGAAAACGGGCCCGCTAGAAAACGGGCCCGCTAGAAAACGGGCCCGCTAGAAAACGGGCCCGCTTGAAAATGGGCCCGTTAGAAAACGGGCCCGCTAGAAAACGGGCCCTCTAGAAAACGGGCCCGCTAGAAAACGGGCCAGCTAGAAAACGGGCCCGCTAGAAAACGGGCCCACTAGAAAAACGGGCCCGCTAGAAAACGGGCCTGCTAGAAAACGGGCCCTCTAGAAAACGGGCCCGCTAGAAAACGGGGCAGCTAGAAAACGGGACAGCTAGAAAACGGGCCCACTTGAAAACGGGCCCGCTAGAAAACGGGCCCGCTAGAAAACGGGCCCTCTAGAAAACGGGCCCTCTAGAAAACGGGCCCGCTAGAAAATGGGCCAGCTAGAAAACGGGCCAGCTAGAAAACAGGCCAGCTAGAAAACGGGCCAGCTAAACAACGGGCCCGCAAGATCCAACTTGTCACGGCAAATTTGGGGGCCACCTAGAAAGGGACGGCAAACGGGCTGGCAATTTTAGGTGGCCCCAAAATTTGCCGTGACAATTTGGATCTCATTTGTCACCGCTATAGGTGGCTCCCTAGGTGGCCCCAGATTAAAGGGATTGTCCGGTCGAAACCGGAAGTACTTAAGTTTTTGCGCTCGTTACGTCGAGGGAACCTTCATGTACACAAACATCATTTTTATTTTGACATATGATATCCCGTTATTAATTAAACCTTTCATGAGCGTATGTACGAAACTGCACCCCGAATTTCGCCAGTGTCAATGGCTGACATCCGTAGCGGCTGCGTGACGTCACAAAACGCAAAGGTTTATCGGTCGGTCGGGATAACAAGCGTTTGTCGATGGATGTCTTGTATTTTGTTTCGAATTATATAGTCTCCTAGGCTGTACCCTACTGAAATACGGTTCTTTTAATGCAGTTCTTAAGTGTGTGCACAAAAAGTCACGCCTTTTAGCAACATATTACTTGAAAACAGCCATAAGCTGCGAGCAAACGTATGCCGTTTCGCGCAAACACAACTGCGACGGCCTCCGATCGAACTGAGCGCTTGCAAAGCAAAGGATGCCGATTTCGCCTCTAAAGTGGCAACTAGGTACACGAAGCGGCATCTCGGTACGCATTTCGGCGGATCCACTTAATCGGTGATGAGCCTGCGGGTCGTTCCCTCAGAGGTAATGTCCGCGGGTCGAAGGCAGACGGCGAATCGTTCAAATGCGTGTCGACACTTGACTTGGACGAGCTTGGTGAATCGTAGCCACGCTCTATTTCCACATGCGGGTCAAAGAGAATTTGGCTGCACGCGTGCTAAATACAACTTCTGGTATCGTTTCCAGGTGGTCTATCTGTTGGTTTCGGTTTCGCTGCAAAATCAAATTGATTGATCCGATTTGGGCGAGGAGTGGATGGACCAACGAGGTAGAGGGCCTTAGAGTGATAAACTAGTATACCGTTCATCAGGCAAAGTGACCCCCAATTGGCCGCCGCCATGTTGTACAAATTTGACCACTAGACACGTGACCAGGCCAAATCTGTGACGTAACCAGACCAAATCTCTGGCGTCAACGAAAAGATGGCAGCGCCCAGTGCCAGTCGGAAGCGTAACGGGCGTTGATCGGAGTGTGTGGATTTCGTGTGCGGAATTCGGTTTTTCAGGGTTTTGTGTGCTCTCGCGCGTAGGAATAACGTGAAGTACGAAGGAATGGGGCTTTTCGTTTTTATTTCATTCAGGGTAAGCCAGATTCGGTCCCGTGCTTCTCGTACGGGCTCGGATCACTACCGACCGGTGCTGCTTCGGGGACATCGCTCGGTCGGTCGAGTTTAAAATATCCGCAATCGTTAACCACGGGAGCTCCTCGATAATTGTTGTGTCTAAGGATACTTCGAACGCATCCGGAACGCGGAGTCTAAAGGTACGTAGGACGTAACCAGAACGCGGAGTTCTAACGGTACGGCGTACGTGCCCGGACAATTTTCTTAGCTCGACGGTCAAGATTCGCATTTGAGGCACCGAGAGAAGTGTTAAAATCTCCGAACTGCTCGGTGCTGAGCTAACTACGGACCACGTCACTACGTGATCCGTAGTGACGTGAAAAAGACCGACGGCGGTCACTCCGGGCGGACGGCGGCTCCCGCCTGCCGGGTGCCTACTGTGATGGGTTGACAGTCGTGTACACAGAACTGTACCAGCTTCTCTTATAGTTATATTGTTTTCGAGCAGCTTCCCGATCACTAAACCCCGTAAACGCGTGCCGAACTTTCAACAGGTGTCTACCAACCTGGAAAACCTTGAGTTCCTAGGGAATTTCGGATCATCTCGAAAAGTCAGGGAATCATTGAAAAACTGGGCTAAATAAGGGAAGACGACTAGTGAAAGCGGCATGGCGGTTGCTCGTCGGCACGGCCATGCTGAATGACATTGCCGAAATGTCATCCTTCGACTCAAAAACTCAAGGAATTTGATTAAAAGAGTCAGGGAAAAACCTGGAAAAGTCGGGAAATTTGAAATCAGTAATACCATGTTTGATTTTCTTGACACTCCATGCATTTTTAGACACGACAGGCACACGCCCGTGTATCACATGGCTTCCAGGCCAAGCGGCTGTCAGCCAAATATACAAGTTCGATAAGGCACAAGCGTGGAACGCTTTCGGACTGCTGCAAATACACCAGCGGGAGCGTCCGGCCGCGGTCCAACACAGACTCCGCGTCCTGGGTACGTCTGACGTATCTTTAGACACAGCGCCTGATAATAGTAGTGAATAGGGTCATGTTCAGTGCGCAAGCCACTTTATTACAGTTGGAGAGCAGAATTCCATTCCCGTTGCGCAGGTAGTTCCCCAGCTAGTCACTTCCTTGAAGACGACGTCACACTCTCTCTGGGCGTAAGCTTCGGGCGGCTCTTGTGCACCCATTCGCAGGTCGTGTCGTCTTTGCTCACGTAACTCCCGCAGGTCCAGCAAGTTGCCAAGCCGCTGCAGCCCCGGCCGTCGTCACTCCGTCCAAACGAGAAGAGGCTCACGTTGGTCGTCCGGCACCACAATGGAGGGACGCAAAGCTCGCAGCCTCCTTGGTGCACGCAAGACGAGGCTGAGCAGAGCTCCAAGCTCTTCTGACGCACATGTGCACTCCTTCGAGACAGGTGTCGCACCCCGATTCCTAGAGATCTGGTTGCACTGGCGGTCCTGTTGGTCCTCGGGGGCCGTCGAGGAGTGACGGAAAGCAGAATTCCATCCCTGTTGCGCAGGTAGTTCCCCAGCTAGTCACTTCCTTGAAGACGACGTCACACTCTCTCTGGGCGTAAGCCTCGGGCGGCTCTTGTGCACCCATTCCCAGGTCGTGTCGCCTTTGCTTACGTAACTCCCGCAGGTCCAGCAAGTCGCCGAGCCGCTGCAGCCCCGGCGTCGCTCCGTCCAAACGAGAAGAGGCTCACGTTGGTCGTCCGGCACCACAATGGGGGGACGCAAAGCTCGCAGCCTCCTTGGTGCACGCAAGACAAGGCTGAGCAGAGCTCCAAGCTCTTCTCACGCACATGTGCACTCCTACGAGACAGGTGTCGCACCCCGATTCCTAAAGATGTGGTCGCACTGGCGGTCTTGTTGGTCCTCGGGGGCCGTCGAGGAGTGCTGGAAAGCAGAATTCCATCCCTGTTGCGCAGGTAGTTCCCCAGCTAGTCACTTCCTTGAAGACGACGTCACACTCTCTCCGGAAGCAAGCTTCGGGGGCTCTTGTGCACCCATTCGCACGTCGTGTCGCCTTTGCTCACGTAACTCCCGCAGGTCCAGCAAGTTGCCGAGCCGCTGCAGCCCCGGCGTCGCTCCGTCCAAACAAGAAGAGGCTCACGTTGGTCGTCCGGCACCACAATGGAGGGACGCAAAGCTTGCAGCCTCCTTGGTGCACGCAAGACGAGGCTGAGCAGAGCTCCAAGCTCTTCTCACGCACATGTTCACTCCTATGAGACAGGTGTCGCACCCCGATTCCTAGAGATGTGGTCGCACTGGTAGTCTTGTTTGTCCTCGGGGGCCGTCGAGGAGTGCCGGAAGGCAGAATTCCATCCCTGTTGCGCAGGTAGTTCCCCAGCTAGTCACTTGCGGGAAGACAACATCACACTCTCTCTGGAAGCAAGCTTCGGGAAGCTCTTGTGCACCCATTCGCAGGTCGTGTCGCCTTTGCTCACGTAGCTCTCCCGCAGGTGGCAGGGCAGCGAGCTCACACGAGCCTTATTCGTCCCCCAATTGAGGGTCATATGAGCTCTATAAACCAACCTTGCCATGTTGCTTGTCCATTTCTGGCTCCACTCTTGGCACTCTCTGTTTTTTAAGTCATCGTCCCTAGAGATTATATTACATGGAGCGTGCAGAGCTGTTTTGGGTGCAGTTTTCACGACAGAGCTGACACTTGAGTGAAAACGCCTTGTTGCTGCAGTGGAGCCGTAACCTTATCACTGTCCGCGAAAGATTACCAACTTCGTCAAGAACTGTCGGACGGTGCGACCTCTTTCTGCGGCACTCTGCTGACGGCACATGTGGTGGATTCGCAGCTTGAAGAAGTATTCCAGCATTGTCTTGACCATAATTGCGCAGTGGGACTGGTTGTCGATTGTTTGTGCCAAGAAGAGGTGGTCAAACCTCTTAAACAGCGGGGTCATGAAGATGATGGTCATTGCCTCTGTCTGCAGTCTTTGCAGCCAGTTTCGACCTCCTTTGGCCGCCTTGTCAAAGTGCCTACGAAGCACCTTCTCCGCTATCTTGCACAGGCCCAGGATGTCCTGTGAGGGGCTGTGGAGCCCACCAGCATCTTTGATTAGTATAAGGTCGCACTTGGCTCTTGTAAGAAGTGCGATCTTGGAGCACTCTGGGCACTTGGTCACTTTTGCAAAGTTGACTGCCACGTTTCCAGCAATGTAGTCTACAACACATTCGGCGAATTCTGAAAGCGGCCTGTAGGAGACAGTGCTGCTGGCCTCTTCGCCTCTTGCATCCTCAGCCCTTCTCTGATCTTGCTGGTGCTGTGCCGACGAGCTTACGAGAAGCGTCTCGGTGCCGTCCACCTGGCAGTTGCCGCAAGTTGAAGGCAGGACGTTGGCGAGCAAGCACTTTCTATATGCTGACCGAAACTCTAGCGCTGTGGGGTTGTTGTTGTTACCCGTCCTGTTGCGTACAGTGGCAAAAAAGAGCTCAAGGTGGTCCTGACTGAGCTTTCGCGTCAGCAGGCACCTGAGCGGCGGACTGGGGCTCCAGACCAGGTCTTCTGCCAGACCTTTGATGGAATCAAGGACAAGTAGGAAACCGAGGACTGGAGTCTTCCTTGCCCCTTGGCTCAACGGCTTGCCCGTTGCGTCTTTCAGGGCTCGAAGGTAGCGTGAAGCTTGCTCAATCCTTTCCAGAATGGTGACTTGATTGCTGGCACGAATGGGACATTTGCTTCCACGACCAAGTGGATGACATGAGTTCGTCAGGTCGAATATGTCGTCGACTGCTGCGGCAAACTTGGCAGTCGCCTCAGCACCCTCGAAGCCTTGGATACCCTTTTCCTTACAAAACAGCAAGGCGCAGCTGACGGACCGGCTCAAGGTTTGGGCTGCCAGTGACACCTTCATCTTCTGCCTCTCGAAGTCAATGTGCTGCTTTCGGAGCTTGTTGGCTGCATGAAGGCCTTCTTGCTGCTGCAGGTTGTCCAAGGCCGCAAGGTACCGCCAGGCCACGATCCTACCTGCCCCATCCCTGATGAACCCTTTCTCGGCCAGCAGGTTGCGCATTAGCTTTAGCATATGGCAGGCGTCCAAGACAGCGTGGACCCTGCTGGTGGGGTCCGATGGATGCGCGAACCAGCTCTTCATCGGCTGAGCGAAGCGTACTCCGAGCGCTGTGAGCATGGAAATGTTGCAGTTTGTCCCGTCACAGGTCACACTTATACACTTTGCTCCAGCATCCTTCAGTTTTATGATGTACTCCCGTACTAGGTTGGCTCGAGCGTTGCCGTCCAGGCCATCGATGAGGGCGTAGCCCAGAGGGATCTTCCAGTTTCGGTTGACTGCCACCGCCAAAAATACAAGTGCGTGCTTTGCAAAGGTGACGCAGTCGTTGCGGATGATGCCGTGACCCAGGTCACAGTACCCGACGACTTCTTTACCATCCCAGTCTGTTTGTCTTTTTATTCCCATCTCGTCGACCATCAGGCTGACGAAAAGAGGTCCCTTTTGGGCTTCCTGTGCAACTTTGTCAAACGACTGCTGGGTGAATCCTGGTCGTGCATCAACCACCGCCGCCCATTTCCGCAGAGTGCTTGGGTGTGGTAGCTTGACATGCTTTCGCAGAAAGCTGTATGCCTTTGCCGAGTAAAAATGGAGCGTGAGGGCAAACTTGCGCACATCCTCTGTACATGCGTTTTTGTTGTGCCTGACTCTTTTTAAGACAAGGTTGCGCATTGTGTTGGTGAATGCATTGTCAAGTATGTCAACCGCTGGCTTAGGAAGTCGTGTCCTCAGTTCACGGAGCAGCGTGTTCAGCTTCCTAATCCTGGCCGTCTTCCGATTGATCTTCTTCTTTGCCTGTTTCAACAGTTTCCTCGCTTTCTGCAGCTTGTGCCTACTCATGGCCAGAACCCTGTGCAGTCGTGGCGACACAGCTGCGTACGAGTGGTCACCGGAGGAAGTGTTGCGTCGCATGAACACAGCTTCAGGGGGAGTCTCTGACGTCGTAGCCTGAGAGGGGAAGTAACCAGCTCTACACTGCTTCCAGAACCAGTGGCAGCTTGGGCCTCTCCTGGGATTGGCTGATCAGTCGTCGATCCAGGCTGCCTCTCTGGAGGGGAGACCTGTCAGCAGAACAACAAGCAGTGACATTCAGGACTGCCCGTATTCCACAAGACTGTGTGCCAGGGCAGGTTATACAGTGCAGTGTGATATGTGACCACACCTTTTATGCGTGGGCCATAAGTGGCACTGACCCACAAAAAGTGGGTGCTGGGAGTTCTGGCTTATGAATAGGGTTCCATGTTTTGGGTATTTTTAATGCGTGAGCGTTACCTGGCTCAGTGAGCGAAAAAAGTGCCGTCATCAAAGGGTGCAGCCAAAAGCCGTAACCAAAAGTTGTGTCCAAAAGCCGTGACCAATGCAACGCAATCCAAGGGAAAAGAAAAACTAAAGAAAATACAAGAAAAACAAACATCTTTGCTCACATTATCTTTTTGGTCACGTGACTTATTAACCACGTGATCAAACAAAAAATAAACCGAGAAATAAATTATCCCCTGCCCAGTTTCGAACCTAGGCTCTCATGATCGTAGAACTAGTGTGCTATTCGTTGCTTCAACCTAGCTCATTGACGTCAATGTAACTCGGCCAAAGGTAATGCTCATGCATTCTCACATCATGAAAGAAAGCTTAGGTGCCCTCGTAGTTTTATTTTTTTTTCAAATTGGGGGTGAATTTTTGGTGTTTATTTGTTCTCTCGAATTTTGATTTTTGGTGTGTCTATTTTTGATATCGACCAAAAATCGGGGTTTAGTGATGCTTATGTGGTAAAAGCAAATGCATATCCGTGGCGTTTCTAGGAGATGCAACATATATGCACTATTCATTGCTAAATGGAGCACATAAAAACAATTTCCAAAGAAAGCGAGCAGCCTCGCGGACATTTCAGTGCAGTTGGTTTTCTGGTTCAACACAAGTACAGTTGTTTATAAAGGTTCCTTGCCGTGAAAGTGCAATTTCTCTTCAAAGCAAGGTCAATTCGGGTTCTTTCGGTTTTTGCAGATTTCAAGGAAAATCGCTCGGAGGTCATATTTTTATGTATATCGGTGTATACCGAAAACATGGAAGCCACTTATGATTGAATGATTGTAAAAAGCATACTGCATGCCATGGAAATATTATAATGGTGGTGGTTGAAGGTGTTGCAAAGAACCTGAATGTTTTACTGAAACCTATCAACTTGATCCCAAAGATGCCACTTTTCTAGTGATTCGTTCACCACCACTTTCAGATACAAAAAACACACCTTTGCGAATTGTGCAACTAGTCGCCCGAAGTACCTGAAGACTGGAATCTGCATCATGTGTAATTTTACCTTGTCATTGTTGTACTGACATTTTCTTTCTTTGTGTGCAGTGGTGTCAAGTGCAAACAGTGAGCATGCTAGTTTATTAGAGCTCCATGGAACCCATCCCCCTCATGTGATGCATGTGCAACAATGATTTTGAGGCAAATAAACAAATTGTGATCTGCTGCAATGAAACTTGCTCTATTCATACCTATGCCTGTGCTTCGGTCGCTGGCACAGAAGGAAGGCCTCGTCAGACTGCGATCTTGATCGCTTCCGAGGTGACCGTTTCGTCTTGCTTGCTGGAGAGCTGAACACCGTTGGCACACTTCCTTGCCTGAGGTACGTCCTATTGTTCAGCTGGTAGAGGCAGTCGTCCGCAAAGTGCAGTGAGCACAACTTGGACCATCTACTGAGCTTCCAGTCTCGGCAGGGCAGCTTCTCCATCCATGCCTTGAGGAGTTCCGGATCATTCAGTGGGAACCTGTGATAATATAAAAAAGCAATTGTGAAAGCTTTTTTTTTTTTTGCATGCAAAAAGAAATGTACCAAGCCATCTGGTGCTGGTGAAGACTGTTTTAGGCACATTCCAAGTGCATAAATGAACAAGAATCTGGTATCTTGCAGACTGACCATTTTTTCGAGTCACTCTGAGGAACAGTAGGTTAAGGTATGTGCTCATTTATTCAAATCGCCCTGCTCTCGAAAACTAGCAATAACAATGCCATACTTCTGTAGGGAATCACATTTCCTCCTGCGGGAGGCATGAATCTAAGTGAAGTTTTGGCAGTGGGATCAGCTTACAAGCTGCTTTCCTCGTAGAGCACTATATATGTGCGCGGGGAGGCGAGCCACGGATCTTTAGCGTTAAACAGTCTCAACATGTTTCTATGGCCAGCAAAGCGAACGGTGTGACCAGGTTGACTTCAACAACTAAGAGACTTACCTATGGTACGAGATCCCCAAGTCCTGGCTACCCCTGTTGGCACAACCAATATCGGCGCAGGTACTCGGCATGGTCCTGTTTTTAGGGTCGTTTGATTATTTTTCTCGGTTAGCAAAGTGGCGGAGCAAGACGAGCTGTCGAAATCTGAACCGAAAAGACGCGCGCCAAAAGTTGTCTGCTATGTTTACGAACCGTAAATACAACAGTGATCAAATGGTTTGAACAGTTCAGATTATTTGTAAAAATCCATTTTTACCGCAGAAAAAACAAAATTCAAGGGTGTTGGGGATTGTAAACGAAATTCAGAAGGCGCTAAAGCGACGGAGAAAGAGCAGACGATTTTTGTGCGCGCTCAACGTTTTTGTAGCGCAGAGGCACGCGACGCTGAACGACGTCGCTTTTCCGCCTTCTGCGCCTTTGAAATCCATTTTTACCGCAGAAAAAACAAAATTAAGGATATTGGGGATTGTAAACAAAATTCAGAAGGCGGAAAAATGACGTCGTTCAGCGTCGCGTGCCTCTGCGCTACAAAAACTTTGAGCGCGCACAAAAATCGTCTGCTCTTTCTCCGTCGCTTTAGCGCCTTCTGAATTTCGTTTACAATCCCCAACACCCTTGAATTTTGTTTTTTCTGCGGTAAAAATGGATTTTTACAAATAATCTGAACTGTTCAAACCATTTGATCACTGTTGTATTTACGGTTCGTAAACATAGCAGACAACTTTTGGCGCGCGTCTTTTCGGTTCAGATTTCGACAGCTCGTCTTGCTCCGCCACTTTGCTAACCGAGAAAAATAATCAAACGACCCTAAAAACAGGACCATGCCGAGTACCTGCGCCGATATTGGTTGTGCCAACAGGGGTAGCCAGGACTTGGGGATCTCGTACCATAGGTAAGTCTCTTAGTTGTTGAAGTCAACCTGGTCACACCGTTCGCTTTGCTGGCCATAGAAACATGTTGAGACTGTTTAACGCTAAAGATCCGTGGCTCGCCTCCCCGCGCACATATATAGTGCTCTACGAGGAAAGCAGCTTGTAAGCTGATCCCACTGCCAAAACTTCACTTAGATTCATGCCTCCCGCAGGAGGAAATGTGATTCCCTACAGAAGTATGGCATTGTTATTGCTAGTTTTCGAGAGCAGGGCGATTTGAATAAATGAGCACATACCTTAACCTACTGTTCCTCAGAGTGACTCGAAAAAATGGTCAGTCTGCAAGATACCAGATTCTTGTTCATTTATGCACTTGGAATGTGCCTAAAACAGTCTTCACCAGCACCAGATGGCTTGATACATTTCTTTTTGCATGCAAAAAAAAAAAAAGCTTTCACAATTGCTTTTTTATATTATCACAGGTTCCCACTGAATGATCCGGAACTCCTCAAGGCATGGATGGAGAAGCTGCCCTGCCGAGACTGGAAGCTCAGTAGATGGTCCAAGTTGTGCTCACTGCACTTTGCGGACGACTGCCTCTACCAGCTGAACAATAGGACGTACCTCAGGCAAGGAAGTGTGCCAACGGTGTTCAGCTCTCCAGCAAGCAAGACGAAACGGTCACCTCGGAAGCGATCAAGATCGCAGTCTGACGAGGCCTTCCTTCTGTGCCAGCGACCGAAGCACAGGCATAGGTATGAATAGAGCAAGTTTCATTGCAGCAGATCACAATTTGTTTATTTGCCTCAAAATCATTGTTGCACATGCATCACATGAGGGGGATGGGTTCCATGGAGCTCTAATAAACTAGCATGCTCACTGTTTGCACTTGACACCACTGCACACAAAGAAAGAAAATGTCAGTACAACAATGACAAGGTAAAATTACACATGATGCAGATTCCAGTCTTCAGGTACTTCGGGCGACTAGTTGCACAATTCGCAAAGGTGTGTTTTTGTATCTGAAAGTGGTGGTGAACGAATCACTAGAAAAGTGGCATCTTTGGGATCAAGTTGATAGGTTTCAGTAAAACATTCAGGTTCTTTGCAACACCTTCAACCACCACCATTATAATATTTCCATGGCATGCAGTATGCTTTTTACAATCATTCAATCATAAGTGGCTTCCATGTTTTCGGTATACACCGATATACATAAAAATATGACCTCCGAGCGATTTTCCTTGAAATCTGCAAAAACCGAAAGAACCCGAATTGACCTTGCTTTGAAGAGAAATTGCACTTTCACGGCAAGGAACCTTTATAAACAACTGTACTTGTGTTGAACCAGAAAACCAACTGCACTGAAATGTCCGCGAGGCTGCTCGCTTTCTTTGGAAATTGTTTTTATGTGCTCCATTTAGCAATGAATAGTGCATATATGTTGCATCTCCTAGAAACGCCACGGATATGCATTTGCTTTTACCACATAAGCATCACTAAACCCCGATTTTTGGTCGATATCAAAAATAGACACACCAAAAATCAAAATTCGAGAGAACAAATAAACACCAAAAATTCACCCCCAATTTGAAAAAAAAAAATAAAACTACGAGGGCACCTAAGCTTTCTTTCATGATGTGAGAATGCATGAGCATTACCTTTGGCCGAGTTACATTGACGTCAATGAGCTAGGTTGAAGCAACGAATAGCACACTAGTTCTACGATCATGAGAGCCTAGGTTCGAAACTGGGCAGGGGATAATTTATTTCTCGGTTTATTTTTTGTTTGATCACGTGGTTAATAAGTCACGTGACCAAAAAGATAATGTGAGCAAAGATGTTTGTTTTTCTTGTATTTTCTTTAGTTTTTCTTTTCCCTTGGATTGCGTTGCATTGGTCACGGCTTTTGGACACAACTTTTGGTTACGGCTTTTGGCTGCACCCTTTGATGACGGCACTTTTTTCGCTCACTGAGCCAGGTAACGCTCACGCATTAAAAATACCCAAAACATGGAACCCTATTCATAAGCCAGAACTCCCAGCACCCACTTTTTGTGGGTCAGTGCCACTTATGGCCCACGCATAAAAGGTGTGGTCACATATCACACTGCACTGTATAACCTGCCCTGGCACACAGTCTTGTGGAATACGGGCAGTCCTGAATGTCACTGCTTGTTGTTCTGCTGACAGGTCTCCCCCTCCAGAGAGGCAGCCTGGATCGACGACTGATCAGCCAATCCCAGGAGAGGCCCAAGCTGCCACTGGTTCTGGAAGCAGTGTAGAGCTGGTTACTTCCCCTCTCAGGCTACGACGTCAGAGACTCCCCCTGAAGCTGTGTTCATGCGACGCAACACTTCCTCCGGTGACCACTCGTACGCAGCTGTGTCGCCACGACTGCACAGGGTTCTGGCCATGAGTAGGCACAAGCTGCAGAAAGCGAGGAAACTGTTGAAACAGGCAAAGAAGAAGATCAATCGGAAGACGGCCAGGATTAGGAAGCTGAACACGCTGCTCCGTGAACTGAGGACACGACTTCCTAAGCCAGCGGTTGACATACTTGACAATGCATTCACCAACACAATGCGCAACCTTGTCTTAAAAAGAGTCAGGCACAACAAAAACGCATGTACAGAGGATGTGCGCAAGTTTGCCCTCACGCTCCATTTTTACTCGGCAAAGGCATACAGCTTTCTGCGAAAGCATGTCAAGCTACCACACCCAAGCACTCTGCGGAAATGGGCGGCGGTGGTTGATGCACGACCAGGATTCACCCAGCAGTCGTTTGACAAAGTTGCACAGGAAGCCCAAAAGGGACCTCTTTTCGTCAGCCTGATGGTCGACGAGATGGGAATAAAAAGACAAACAGACTGGGATGGTAAAGAAGTCGTCGGGTACTGTGACCTGGGTCACGGCATCATCCGCAACGACTGCGTCACCTTTGCAAAGCACGCACTTGTATTTTTGGCGGTGGCAGTCAACCGAAACTGGAAGATCCCTCTGGGCTACGCCCTCATCGATGGCCTGGACGGCAACGCTCGAGCCAACCTAGTACGGGAGTACATCATAAAACTGAAGGATGCTGGAGCAAAGTGTATAAGTGTGACCTGTGACGGGACAAACTGCAACATTTCCATGCTCACAGCGCTCGGAGTACGCTTCGCTCAGCCGATGAAGAGCTGGTTCGCGCATCCATCGGACCCCACCAGCAGGGTCCACGCTGTCTTGGACGCCTGCCATATGCTAAAGCTAATGCGCAACCTGCTGGCCGAGAAAGGGTTCATCAGGGATGGGGCAGGTAGGATCGTGGCCTGGCGGTACCTTGCGGCCTTGGACAACCTGCAGCAGCAAGAAGGCCTTCATGCAGCCAACAAGCTCCGAAAGCAGCACATTGACTTCGAGAGGCAGAAGATGAAGGTGTCACTGGCAGCCCAAACCTTGAGCCGGTCCGTCAGCTGCGCCTTGCTGTTTTGTAAGGAAAAGGGTATCCAAGGCTTCGAGGGTGCTGAGGCGACTGCCAAGTTTGCCGCAGCAGTCGACGACATATTCGACCTGACGAACTCATGTCATCCACTTGGTCGTGGAAGCAAATGTCCCATTCGTGCCAGCAATCAAGTCACCATTCTGGAAAGGATTGAGCAAGCTTCACGCTACCTTCGAGCCCTGAAAGACGCAACGGGCAAGCCGTTGAGCCAAGGGGCAAGGAAGACTCCAGTCCTCGGTTTCCTACTTGTCCTTGATTCCATCAAAGGTCTGGCAGAAGACCTGGTCTGGAGCCCCAGTCCGCCGCTCAGGTGCCTGCTGACGCGAAAGCTCAGTCAGGACCACCTTGAGCTCTTTTTTGCCACTGTACGCAACAGGACGGGTAACAACAACAACCCCACAGCGCTAGAGTTTCGGTCAGCATATAGAAAGTGCTTGCTCGCCAACGTCCTGCCTTCAACTTGCGGCAACTGCCAGGTGGACGGCACCGAGACGCTTCTCGTAAGCTCGTCGGCACAGCACCAGCAAGATCAGAGAAGGGCTGAGGATGCAAGAGGCGAAGAGGCCAGCAGCACTGTCTCCTACAGGCCGCTTTCAGAATTCGCCGAATGTGTTGTAGACTACATTGCTGGAAACGTGGCAGTCAACTTTGCAAAAGTGACCAAGTGCCCAGAGTGCTCCAAGATCGCACTTCTTACAAGAGCCAAGTGCGACCTTATACTAATCAAAGATGCTGGTGGGCTCCACAGCCCCTCACAGGACATCCTGGGCCTGTGCAAGATAGCGGAGAAGGTGCTTCGTAGGCACTTTGACAAGGCGGCCAAAGGAGGTCGAAACTGGCTGCAAAGACTGCAGACAGAGGCAATGACCATCATCTTCATGACCCCGCTGTTTAAGAGGTTTGACCACCTCTTCTTGGCACAAACAATCGACAACCAGTCCCACTGCGCAATTATGGTCAAGACAATGCTGGAATACTTCTTCAAGCTGCGAATCCACCACATGTGCCGTCAGCAGAGTGCCGCAGAAAGAGGTCGCACCGTCCGACAGTTCTTGACGAAGTTGGTAATCTTTCGCGGACAGTGATAAGGTTACGGCTCCACTGCAGCAACAAGGCGTTTTCACTCAAGTGTCAGCTCTGTCGTGAAAACTGCACCCAAAACAGCTCTGCACGCTCCATGTAATATAATCTCTCGGGACGATGACTTAAAAAACAGAGAGTGCCAAGAGTGGAGCCAGAAATGGACAAGCAACATGGCAAGGTTGGTTTATAGAGCTCATATGACCCTCAATTGGGGGACGAATAAGGCTCGTGTGAGCTCGCTGCCCTGCCACCTGCGGGAGAGCTACGTGAGCAAAGGCGACACGACCTGCGAATGGGTGCACAAGAGCTTCCCGAAGCTTGCTTCCAGAGAGAGTGTGATGTTGTCTTCCCGCAAGTGACTAGCTGGGGAACTACCTGCGCAACAGGGATGGAATTCTGCCTTCCGGCACTCCTCGACGGCCCCCGAGGACAAACAAGACTACCAGTGCGACCACATCTCTAGGAATCGGGGTGCGACACCTGTCTCATAGGAGTGAACATGTGCGTGAGAAGAGCTTGGAGCTCTGCTCAGCCTTGTCTTGCGTGCACCAAGGAGGCTGCAAGCTTTGCGTCCCTCCATTGTGGTGCCGGACGACCAACGTGAGCCTCTTCTTGTTTGGACGGAGCGACGCCGGGGCTGCAGCGGCTCGGCAACTTGCTGGACCTGCGGGAGTTACGTGAGCAAAGGCGACACGACGTGCGAATGGGTGCACAAGAGCCCCCGAAGCTTGCTTCCGGAGAGAGTGTGACGTCGTCTTCAAGGAAGTGACTAGCTGGGGAACTACCTGCGCAACAGGGATGGAATTCTGCTTTCCAGCACTCCTCGACGGCCCCCGAGGACCAACAAGACCGCCAGTGCGACCACATCTTTAGGAATCGGGGTGCGACACCTGTCTCGTAGGAGTGCACATGTGCGTGAGAAGAGCTTGGAGCTCTGCTCAGCCTTGTCTTGCGTGCACCAAGGAGGCTGCGAGCTTTGCGTCCCTCCATTGTGGTGCCGGACGACCAACGTGAGCCTCTTCTCGTTTGGACGGAGCGACGCCGGGGCTGCAGCGGCTCGGCAACTTGCTGGACCTGCGGGAGTTACGTAAGCAAAGGCGACACGACCTGCGAATGGGTGCACAAGAGCCGCCCGAAGCTTGCGCCCAGAGAGAGTGTGACGTCGTCTTCAAGGAAGTGACTAGCTGGGGAACTACCTGCGCAACAGGGATGGAATTCTGCTTTCCAGTCACTCCTCGACGGCCCCCGAGGACCAACAAGACCGCCAGTGCAACCAGATCTCTAGGAATCGGGGTGCGACACCTGTCTCGTAGGAGTGCACATGTGCGTCAGAAGAGCTCGGAGCTCTGCTCAGCCTCGTCTTGCGTGCACCAAGGAGGCTGCGAGCTTTGCGTCCCTCCATTGTGGTGCCGGACGACCAACGTGAGCCTCTTCTCGTTTGGACGGAGTGACGACGGCCGGGGCTGCAGCGGCTCGGCAACTTGCTGGACCTGCGGGAGTTACGTGAGCAAAGACGACACGACCTGCGAATGGGTGCACAAGAGCCGCCCGAAGCTTACGCCCAGAGAGAGTGTGATGTCGTCTTCAAGGAAGTGACTAGCTGGGGAACTACCTGCGCAACAGGGATGGAATTCTGCTTTCCAGCACTCCTCGACGGCCCCCGAGGACCAACAAGACCGCCAGTGCGACCACATCTCTAGGAATCGGGGTGCGACACCTGTCTCGTAGGAGTGAACATGTGCGTGAGAAGAGCTTGGAGCTCTGCTCAGCCTCGTCTTGCCTGCACCAAGGAGGCTGCGAGCTTTGCGTCCCTCCAGTGTGCTGCCGGACGACCAACGTGAGCCTCTTCTTGTTTGGACGGAGCGACGCCGGGGCTGCAGCGGCTCGGCAACTTGCTGGACCTGCTCGAGTTACGTGAGCAAAGGCGACACGACGTGCGAATGGGTGCACAAGAGCCCCCGAAGCTTGCTTCCGGAGAGAGTGTGACGTCGTCTTCAAGGAAGTGACTAGCTGGGGAACTACCTGCGCAACAGGGATGGAATTCTGCTTTCCAGCACTCCTCGACGGCCCCCGAGGACCAACAAGACCGCCAGTGCGACCACATCTCTAGGAATCGGGGTGCGACACCTGTCTCGTAGGAGTGAACATGTGCGTGAGAAGAGCTTGGAGCTCTGCTCAGTCTCGTCTTGCGTGCACCAAGGAGGCTGCGAGCTTTGCGTCCCTCCATTGTGTTGCCGGACGACCAACGTGAGCCTCTTCTTGTTTGGACGGAGCGACGCCGGGGCTGCAGCGGCTCGGCAACTTGCTGGACCTGCTCGAGTTACGTGAGCAAAGGCGACACGACGTGCGAATGGGTGCACAAGAGCCCCCGAAGCTTGCTTCCGGAGAGAGTGTGACGTCGTCTTCAAGGAAGTGACTAGCTGGGGAATTACCTGCGCAACAGGGATGGAATTCTGCTTTCCAGCACTCCTCGACGGCACCCGAGGACCAACAAGACCGCCAGTGCGACCACATCTTTAGGAATCGGGGTGCGACACCTGTCTCGTAGGAGTGCACATGTGCGTGAGAAGAGCTTGGAGCTCTGCTCAGCCTTGTCTTGCGTGCACCAAGGAGGCTGCGAGCTTTGCGTCCCCCATTGTGGTGCCGGACGACCAACGTGAGCCTCTTCTCGTTTGGACGGAGCGACGCCGGGGCTGCAGCGGCTCGGCGACTTGCTGGACCTGCGGGAGTTACGTAAGCAAAGGCGACACGACCTGGGAATGGGTGCACAAGAGCCGCCCGAGGCTTACGCCCAGAGAGAGTGTGACGTCGTCTTCAAGGAAGTGACTAGCTGGGGAACTACCTGCGCAACAGGGATGGAATTCTGCTTTCCGTCACTCCTCGACGGCCCCCGAGGACCAACAGGACCGCCAGTGCAACCAGATCTCTAGGAATCGGGGTGCGACACCTGTCTCGAAGGAGTGCACATGTGCGTCAGAAGAGCTTGGAGCTCTGCTCAGCCTCGTCTTGCGTGCACCAAGGAGGCTGCGAGCTTTGCGTCCCTCCATTGTGGTGCCGGACGACCAACGTGAGCCTCTTCTCGTTTGGACGGAGTGACGACGGCCGGGGCTGCAGCGGCTTGGCAACTTGCTGGACCTGCGGGAGTTACGTGAGCAAAGACGACACGACCTGCGAAAGGGTGCACAAGAGCCGCCCGAAGCTTACGCCCAGAGAGAGTGTGACGTCGTCTTCAAGGAAGTGACTAGCTGGGGAACTACCTGCGCAACGGGAATGGAATTCTGCTCTCCAACTGTAATAAAGTGGCTTGCGCACTGAACATGACCCTATTCACTACTATTATCAGGCGCTGTGTCTAAAGATACGTCAGACGTACCCAGGACGCGGAGTCTGTGTTGGACCGCGGCCGGACGCTCCCGCTGGTGTATTTGCAGCAGTCCGAAAGCGTTCCACGCTTGTGCCTTATCGAACTTGTATATTTGGCTGACAGCCGCTTGGCCTGGAAGCCATGTGATACACGGGCGTGTGCCTGTCGTGTCTAAAAATGCATGGAGTGTCAAGAAAATCAAACATGGTATTACTGATTTCAAATTTCCCGACTTTTCCAGGTTTTTCTCTGACTCTTTTAATCAAATTCCTTGAGTTTTTGAGTCGAAGGATGACATTTCGGCAATGTCATTCAGCATGGCCGTGCCGACGAGCAACCGCCATGCCGCTTTCACTAGTCGTCTTCCCTTATTTAGCCCAGTTTTTCAATGATTCCCTGACTTTTCGAGATGATCCGAAATTCCCTAGGAACTCAAGGTTTTCCAGGTTGGTAGACACCTGTTGAAAGTTCGGCACGCGTTTACGGGGTTTAGTGATCGGGAAGCTGCTCGAAAACAATATAACTATAAGAGAAGCTGGTACAGTTCTGTGTACACGACTGTCAACCCATCACAGTAGGCACCCGGCAGGCGGGAGCCGCCGTCCGCCCGGAGTGACCGCCGTCGGTCTTTTTCACGTCACTACGGATCACGTAGTGACGTGGTCCGTAGTTAGCTCAGCACCGAGCAGTTCGGAGATTTTAACACTTCTCTCGGTGCCTCAAATGCGAATCTTGACCGTCGAGCTAAGAAAATTGTCCGGGCACGTACGCCGTACCGTTAGAACTCCGCGTTCTGGTTACGTCCTACGTACCTTTAGACTCCGCGTTCCGGATGCGTTCGAAGTATCTTTAGACACAACAATTATCGAGGAGCTCCCGTGGTTAACGATTGCGGATATTTTAAACTCGACCGACCGAGCGATGTCCCCGAAGCAGCACCGGTCGGTAGTGATCCGAGCCCGTACGAGAAGCACGGGACCGAATCTGGCTTACCCTGAATGAAATAAAAACGAAAAGCCCCATTCCTTCGTACTTCACGTTATTCCTACGCGCGAGAGCACACAAAACCCTGAAAAACCGAATTCCGCACACGAAATCCACACACTCCGATCAACGCCCGTTACGCTTCCGACTGGCACTGGGCGCTGCCATCTTTTCGTTGACGCCAGAGATTTGGTCTGGTTACGTCACAGATTTGGCCTGGTCACGTGTCTAGTGGTCAAATTTGTACAACATGGCGGCGGCCAATTGGGGGTCACTTTCAGCTGCCAGTTTATCACTCTAAGGCCCTCTACCTCGTTGGGATGGACGTAGTTTAATGTCGTTGGCACAGCATCACACCTCAGCTTACTAGACTTCTGTCCGCTTAGGGCTCAGCTCGTAGCTCTCTTCAGTGAGATGATTGCTGCATAAGCGGGATCTCGATCTTGACGGGAACCCAGTCCCTACGCACGGCCACGGTCTATTTTGCTGGTCACTGCACGTCTCGCGGAAAAGTGCGGAACGTCATGTCTTGGCTCGCATGTGCTGCCCGGTGGTTGTGGCACCCAACCGCGCAACAAAAATCTCACCCAACCACGAAACAAGTCAAGCACAACAAAAACGAAGCACGCTGAGGCGTTCACTCGCAGGTAAACGACGAGACAGAAATGCTCGCTTTGTGTTGTGTGACGTCAGAGCTCCAATGTTGCCACCGAAAGCAGCGTTTACGCTAGAGTGTGATTGGAGTAGTGTAAATTCAATTACTCATGCAGAGGGGCATATAAAATTCAGATACTGCGCGTACGATGGGTTTCGAGGCAATAACAATGATATTCAATCATTTTCACGAATACAAAATTTGACCGGACAATCCCTTTAAGAGTGTACTCCCTACCGACTTGACGGCGACCGTAGGTAGGCATTCTCTTTCTTCTATTTCAGATCGGCGTGCCGAAATAGCAAAATTTCTACAAACTCATAGACGTGTCTCGAGACTTAAATATTGCTGTGATTTGCGTTCGAAAAAACACTATTTACTTGCCTATATATATCATTTAGGCAATTAGAAAACGTAATAATAATAATAATAACGTTCATTTTTTAACGTTTTGAATTATGTTATGTCATTCGGGAAGTTTGGAGGAAATCAAACCAACGGAAGTATATTTCCATCGGGCCTTCATAAATCGACACATCTATTCGAAATATCTTTCTGTATAATCACTATATCCTTGGAAACGAAGGACAGTATGCAATGGCCTCTTAGTGTAAGCTAATGTTTGAAGAGATAATAGAACTTCGTCAGACATTGTTTAACCTTCATCTGGTGTTCCAAGACTGAGCTGCGATAGACAGTGTACCTGACACTGATGAACATAATGAGACAAAACAGCGCAAAAAGGTACAAAGGAAGCGACAAACCGGACAGGAAGGAGCGCGTACTGGCAACTATGTATTTTTCTCATAGAAAAGGACAAAGACAGCGCAGATGGTTCAACACATTCACATGCACATCTTCTATCGATTATATCTACGCATTACCGCACGCGCTGGGCCTTCATTGTCAAATTCAGGAATTCTAGCTCCTTGCTAGACAGCCACTGACGCTGAGCTAAAGCAGTTTTTTCCACCACTGTGGATGTGGAATGCCTCAAGAACCTCACGCGTCGCTTTTTCTTTGTGCTTTTCCAAAATCGTGGTGGTATTGAAAGACGGCTCGCACAGGCACTGTTTACAGTGAACGGAAAGGTGCCCTCACACTGTGGCTCGAAGAGAGTACCTGAACTCGCGGAGACTATCGTTCAGGCAGCGCCCGGTTTGCCCAACGTAGGTGCGGCCACACGACAGAGCAATGCTGTATGGTCGCAGCTACGTTGGACAAACTGAACGCTGCCTGAACGATAGGCTCCGAGAGCACAGGTACTCTCTCGGAGCCACAATGGGAGGGCACCTTTCAGTTCACTGCAAAGAGTGCCTGTGCGAGGTGTCTTTCAATACCACCACGATATTGGGAAGACACAAGAAAAAAAGTGACACGTGAAGTGCTTGAGGCATTTGATATCCACAGTGGCGGAAAAACTGCGTTAGCTAAACGTCAGTGGCTTTGTCCAGTAAGGAACTAGAATTCCTGAAACTGACAATGAAGGTCCAGCGCGTGCGGTAACGCGTAGATACATAGCCTCCTCTATACTCACAAAGTCTGGCAGTTCGACGACGGAGCCATAGATTGCCCAGTCGCAGATTTTGAACGCGAGGATCTGGTAGCACAGAGCATTTCTCGGGGAACCTGGTTGTCAGCGTACAGCTTTTGCAGCGGCGAGGACCCGAAACATGGTTTTCGAACCTGACGAGAAACGAAGCGGTTGCGCGAGGAACGCGAGGAGCACGAGCGGACATTTCATCGGTCGGGAGAAGTGTGTTTCGGCATCTCGCCGCAGCGAACGCCCGTCACCTGGCTCTCCTCTCATCCGTTGTCTGCCGCACTACCTTTTCACTTTCGGCGGCCGCGTCTCGTGGCGATCTGCCATGCTTTGACAGTATAGAGGAGTCTATGGTAGATATCATCGGTAGCAGATGTGCGTGTGAACATGTGGAAGAATGTGCATTTTCTTTCTCCTTTTCTATCAGTACAAATACATAGTTGCGAGTCAACGCTCTGTCCTGTCCGGTTTGTCGCTTACTTTTGTACCTTTTTGCGCTGCTCTATCTCATTATGTTTAACAACTACCAACTAGCCCAGCTCTCAGCCTTATTACCTGGCACTGCTTTAACCTGCAATAGCTGAGTTAAATGAACTTCGTTCATCTAACATCAAGGGACGCCATGTCCTCAAGTTTGAACACAGTAAATTGACATTATTGTTTTCGGAAGTTCAAATTTTAAGCATCTAAAGTTACGTAGAACGTATGCAATAAATAATAATTTTTCTTTTTTTAAGATGATGAGCTGAGTGAAATAACTTTAAATTTGTCTACTAGTATATCTTGATTGTGCTTAGACGCTCGTGCTGCGGGAATGTAAAAAAAGAAAAGAAATTGCCTCTAGCTTATTTACCTGACATAAACGTCAATTCTTCGGGGCTTGCTAAACCAGAGAAGCGTGACACAAGATTAAAAAAAAAAAAACAATTGAAACTTAAAGTATAATACATCATTATATTAAATGGGCCACGCAACACTACCGGGTTTGGACGTTTTTATTTCATACGCGCCTGCTCAAACAACTTTGCCAGGACCGCGTCCTCAGCTGGAGTGTTTATCGCCCTATCCTCCTCAGAAATTAAAATCTGTCGCTGCTAGAACTCCTGGCAACAGGTACGAGCGAACACGAGTGCGCCCGCAGTTGCAGAGTTCCAACCTCTTGCTTTTTCAGCTGCCGTGGACTTTCAATATTGAAGTGACCTGCAGCAAGCCAGGCGTCTGCCACATCCGCCACCGCTGTTGTGACGCCACCGAGATCGCGGCATTCGAACCTGACACTTCTACGACGCAATCAGGCGAGGGCTAAAGCCGGGGTCACATGCTCCTACATCACACAAGATAGAGCTTTCAAACTCGAGTCACCAAAATATCCGTGGTTCGAATACCGCGTGCAAGGTTTTCTCTTCGAACTCATTGCCACGCGGCATTCTAAGCACAAATCGCACGTTTGAATCGGTATGCAGACTGTATGTTGTATAGTGTATGAGTGGTGTGATGCCGGCTTAATGTTTGGGTGCAGCAAACACACCAGTCGGAGACGTACTTCAGGCCAGGGCTGGGCAGAGATACTTCAAAAAGTATCCGGGAATAAAAATACTGAGATACATGTGTTTTAAGGCCCAAATACAGATACTGAGATACATTTGTATATTATGTAACAGGACATTTCTGAGACATTTCGGCAAAAACGGCGAAAAGGTATTCCGGAGTACCGATAAAAATACTTAAAGAAATAATTCGTTCCCTAACGGTGCCACGGGGGAGGATGTAGATCGTGGCGAATGCGAATGGTAATTTATGCTTGTGCTCCTCTTGTTGCGCCATTTTGTGCACTACCCCTTACCTCGAACTCTTTATTTGTCATAAACGCGGATAAAAAAAAAGTATCACCTCCGTTGAACCATATAGTTAAAGAACGGTAGTGACCGCGTACCCTGCTTGACAAAAGCCGTTTGCCCGAAATGAACCCTGATTTGACGCGAGGGAGCATCTCAAATTTTCGCCCTATATGCTTCTGAGTCACCTATAGTCTGGGAAGGTTGGACAACAGAGTCGTACTTTTTAATGCGAAAGCATTAACTGTCTCATGGAGCGAGCCCACGTCATCAGCTTTGAAGCCGCGCCAAACGGCACCTTAAATACTTTTTCCAAGTGAGAGAGAGAGAGAGAGAGAGAGAAAAAACTTTATTGACTGAGGAAATGGGTCAAGGGGAATAGAGGTCATGGTGGTGGTGGTGGACGAGGGGCCGAAGGCCCATCCCCTCCTGGACGTCTTCTCCTTTATTTAGGTTGGTGGTCCCGTGGTGGCGGTCGGCCGAGGCTTCCCGGCGACCTCTTCCGCCCTTTTGACCAGGCGGGCCTGTAGGTCCGGGTCGGGGCTGCGAAGCGAGACCTCCCACCTCTCCTCAGAAAGGATTTCGGGGAAGGGATCCTGAGGGCATGCCCAGATGATGCGGGCCAGGTTGGCATGGGCGCCACATAAGGGGCACGCCGAAGTTGGATAAAGGCTGGGGTGGATATAGGTCATAGTGGCCGGGTTGGGGAAAACTCCCGTCTAGAGTTGGCGCCAGACGTGTGATTGTTCTAAGCTAAGGGATTTGTCCGCCTGCGGATAGATTCTGCGGGAGAGGAGGTAGTAGGTGGTAATGTCATGATATCCGACCAGACGGCCCCGCGCGGACCGGGCTCCGTGGTAGGGATACAGGCTTGGCCCAGCCCAGATAGTAAGTCCTCGGGCTAGGTCGTGGGCCGCCTCGTTTCCCTCGAGCCCAGAATGCGCAGGCGTCCAAATCAGTTGGACTTGAGATTGCGGGGGTTTCTGCGCAAAATGTTGAGTGCCGTTGCGGATATGCGTTTGGCGGCAAAATATTGGAAAGCGGTTTTAGAATCGGTAATGATTGTTGCGGGGGTAGGGTTAAGCGTTAGGGCCAGCGCTATCGCAGCATCCTCCGCCGTTTCCGGGATGGGCGTCCGGACTGTGATCGAATCTAGCGGGTTGCTGTTGGAGTTATTGCGAACTGCGACTGCGGTGAATGCTTCGTGGTGTCTATATTCCGCTGCATCTACGTACACGACTCGGGGGTCGTTTTTGTAATTCTTGTGTAGGGCGCGTGCTCGTTGTTCCCTCCGATCGGTGTGGTGCGTAGGGTGCATGTTGCGGGGGAGTGGTTTGGCTATAATGTGCGCGTGGATATCTAGGGGAATGGTTGTCGCATCCTGATATAGGCTGTGGTGTCCTATTCTTAGATTTCGGAAAACGTGTCTTCCTGTGGGGGTGCGGGCGAGGCGTTCATATTGTCCCGTTAGATGGGCTTCAACGAGTTCGCTGGCCTTGTTGTGAAGGCCTAACCCTTCGAGTCTGGCAGTGGACGTGCCTGGGGAAGGCGTAGCGCCGCCTTATAAGCGCGTCTTATGAGGATATCGATTTTGTCAGTTTCTGCCTTGGTTAATTTAAGGTAGGGGATGGAGTAGACTATTCTGCTCACGACGAAGGCCTGGAGCAGGCGGACCCTTTCCCGCTCAGTCAGGCCTGCGTGTATGTTGGTGACCCTCTTGAGCAGACCTATAGTTTGGTTTACGTTCCTTTCTATGGTCTGGAGAAAGTTGTGATTGAGTCTGGTGGATTGTATCTGCAGCCCAAGGACTTTGAGGGCAGGGACCTCTGGGATCTCTCTCCCGTCAATGTGGAGTTTGATGTTGGAGGGGCGTTGTTTTTTCTGATTCGGTGATTCGGCAAGTGAAGCCAGCTCACAGTTATGAAACCACGCGACAAGCCTAGCCAAACGGCACCTATTTTCCCCGATCGGAAATAGAACACCGTATCGGAAATAGAACACAAAGCAAAGCACAGCAACGCAGATGCCTCGTCACGAAAGCCAGCGGTGTGCTCAAGGTCAAAGCGGACGCGCTTCAGAAATAGAATACAAAGAAAAGCACAGCAACGCGATGCTTCGTCACGGAAGCTGTCGGCAAGCCGGAAAGGTTCGCCGCGCCGGCGCAGTAGGGAAGCGTGATGTCACCACCACAGCGCCGTGTACGATAGGAAGATGTGGTGCGGTGCTTTTAGGAATGCGCTGCGGTTCGTATTCCTACAAGTAAGCAGTCTTAAGTGTCCCTTCCAAATTCGTTTATCCTTTAAATTTTTCTTTTAAAAGGGAAGCAAATCTAACGAGATACCTAAGTTTGGCAAAGTATAGCGATACAAGCGATACATTGTAAATATATTTCACTACTCAGATAGAAATACAATTTTCAAATGTATCTTTATACAGAGATACAGATACTCGAAAGTATCACTATATAAGATACTATCACGATACATTTGTATGGCGGTACTGAACAGCCCTTCTCCAGACAAATACTAAAGGGCTCGACCGAAAACAAAATGATACGCGGTTTTTCGGCTTATACAAAGAGACTACGCATCGCGGAAAGCTGAAACAGCCCCGAAAAACGTGACGCTACCGGTAGTGAAAAAATTCAAGTTTGAACACATGACGTTACCTGGATGAAGAAATATAACATACAAACAGAATGTCTCTACCAGCTGGCGTCTAAACTAAGCCTAATATTCATTGAGCCAAAACATGACATTCGTAGCATTCCTCCTCGCAGCTCTCAGTACAAACGCGGCCCATACACCAGGTGACCCCGACTGAGGAGTTGGAAATTCTCTGCAATGCAGGTTGTATACCAGCTGTTTTTTTAGTTACTCCCGGCGAACGGAACAACCTGAGGAGAGCCCTGCGCGCCGAAAAATCTCGGAGGCCTTAATTTTATATGATGTACTGCGGTTACCAGGGCAGCCATCTTCTAAACGGTGGCATCGAACGACGGGAGGCCGATCGGGAGAGGGGGGGAGAGGGAGAGGGAGGGGTACTGCTCTGGGAAGTGGCGTCTATGGGCAGTTCCGGAACTGAGTTAATCTGATAACGTTGGCTGAGGCCCTAATTCTTGCGAGCTGACCCTGGTTCGGACCAGGGTGCCTCAATGTCCGATGCCGACGGCATGCGTTCACAGAACACAAAGAAATTGCCGAAACAAAATGACGCCGTAGCGCAGTCAACGCTAAGATCGCGTACATAGAGACGCTTTTTTATGTGCTCCAGAACAAACGGGAAAATAAGCGTTCAGAACAAAATGGTCAGACGTTATCACCCTAAGCAAAGCACGCGTGAAGGCGACCTAGTCCAAAACAACGGCGTTACTTTCGTTCCTTCGCATCCCGCAATGCATAGTTCATGATTGCAAATAAAAAAAGAAATGCCAAAATTAGTTTTCGGGCACATGGTATTTTGAAGAGAAATAAACTCATCCATCGAATTTCTTGGTACGGAGGAGCTTTTTAAAATTAAGAAGGAAGACAAACCTAGCTGCTTAGATCGACGGGCAGGATCAGGCACTAAGCCTAGCAGGGTTGAAGAACGAGCTTCAGAGAGGTCCTGGGGGGCTATGTTGCACGTTTTGGACTCCCAGGAAACTAGGAAGAAGGAAGTGACGTAGGTGTGAATGAACGTATCTTCTGCAGCTACCGTCATCAGCGACTCCACCAATCAACATCCAAAGAGCGTTGTCGACGTCACTTCCTTCTCCCTAGTCTCCTGGGAGTCCAAAACGTGCAACATAGCCCCCCTGTTCTGTCTAGAACACATCAGCACATAGGAACAAAGGGGGCGGGTTGAAGTACAGCAGGTCCAAAAACTGTCCAAAGAGGACAAACATTATTTGAGACAGAGGGCAGGCAGAGCTACAGATGTTCGCGTCACACCAAAGCCGAGGTTCAGAATGATAGGACGTGGCGGTTTCTTTGTTATCTTCTTCCCTTGTTCATGCGCGTGAGCACGCCACCGGTCTGGCTTTGCAAAGGACAGTTTGAAAGCCAAGGCAATCTGACATGCCTTTTTACGCTTTCGCCGACACCTCCGTCTTGACACCAGTGACACTTCTTCTGCACGAAATAACCCCAATTCAACTTCCGCTCGGTGTTCATTTTTGATGGATTGCTTTGTTGTCTCAAAAAGCTGCCTCCAGGTGCCTCCAAGTTGAGCCCCGTTCATTAAAGCGCCTTGATATCTTTGAGCGACTTGTTTTAAGTTGTGCGATACCTGGTGCAAGTTTAAAAAACTACCACCCGTTTATTCTCAACATTGCGCTTACTAGCTTTTTCTTTTACTTTTTTAACTCAGGATTGCACAACCTTGTTTAACACCTGTCACGGGAACCCGGATGACCGGAGTCTCAATCTGTACCTTGAAGCTATCATTAGCGTTATGTAAACATAACTTCTTGGTGATCCTAGACGCGAAAGAGCTATACCCCTTTTAACAATTTTCGGGTGCGCTAACGAGTAATGTAATATACCTTTTTTGAACGCGGGGAGAGGGACCAGATTAAATGGTTGGATTTAAGCGAGAGCGATAGGTCCAGAAATCGTAAGACATCTTCCTTGGGCTCTCTATAGGATAATCTACGACCAAAACTACACCTATAAAAATATCCAAGACACTGGTGTCGAGATCGTTTCCCAGGCAATATTCAAGCAGAACTAGAAAGCATTCAGCATATCGGAACACTCTTTTCACATAAGGTCCAAGTTCATGTTCATAGCCTCCTTGATACTCACAAAGCCTGGTGTTTCGACGACGGAGCCATAGAGTGCACGTTCGCAGATTCGGAGCGCAAAGATCTGGTAGCAGAGAGCATTTATCGGGGAATGGGTTTTCAGCGCACAGCTTTTGCAGCGGCGAGGACCCGAAACATGGTTTCGGGTCCTCGCCGCTGTCTATTGTGTCATATGTATAGGAAGTGTCCTGCTATATAACAATGTATCAACACATGCTATTAAACTAGATGACCAGAGGTGGGTTCACCTTTGCAATTATTAAGTGACAGCAATAATTATTTCTTACGATTGTAATATTTATTTTCAGCAGCTGGGACCGTTTTCTGCTCATCAACGTCAGTGTGCTATGATGGTAATATAATGTGTGTATAGTTTTAAATATCCTGTCTGCAATGCTTCCAGTTGTCTTCAAAGGAATAAAATTAATAAATAACATTTTCACATCACTGGAGTTTGCTTTCGGTGCACCACATGTTCAGGAGAGGTGGAAGGAGTGCAGCCCCATGCAACAAGTCTGCCAGTCTGGTATGTCCCATTTATTAATATCGGGTGGCCAGAGACGCGAGTGTCCTTAAAAGCATTGCCGCATGCAGTGAACACAATTCTTGGTGTGTAGACTCTGAAGGCGTAAAGGCGAGCGGAGATATGTTTATTTGGTTATTGTATCAAATATGTTTATGTCCACTTGATTACATAATTATTTATTCTTAGCAAATGGTTCCATAACGAGTTCTTTCTGCGACAGTCTCGTGTCAGGCGTTCAGTGCTCCTTGTCGGATGGCGCTCCTGGCACGTCGGTGTTCAGTTTGGTCGAGTGGCGACTTTGAGTGACTGATGCCGTCTTGTAATCATACGTCATGTGCGGCCACTGACATCTGATGCACTGAAGCTGCAGGGCTGGCTTTTATTCCGCAAATTTTTTCTGGTAGTTTTCTGCGTCAATGCAGCAAGCTCGGGCATGTATTGCTTACGTGGCGGTGCCTTTTGCTGTACCGTTAACTTGATGGCTGGCAAACAATGTTTGTTTGCTATCCAAGCCATTTCACTTCCATTTCGTAATGGCGATTTCTTCTGCATCCCGCGACCACTGCAACTTGTGTAAATCTCGTGTGGCAAAGTGAAGTCGGGTGATGCTTGGTGTCCACTTTTGAGAACAACCAACCATTCTATTTCTTCAAGTCACTCATTGGCATTCTCCCTTAAAGTTGGAAATTGTCTGCTTTGTGGAGTGGACACAGATAATTGGTGTCAGCAAATTATTATGTATGGTCCTTGGACGATAACCGACACCAAATCAACTGTCATTGCATTGCCGCTCACCTGCTTTGTCGTGCTTACCTCTCGTCGAGGTGATGGGGATCAGGAGCTTCGGGGTAATGTCGGCACCAGGGACAAAGGCCGCCGAAGATAATCCTCAATGTCCCGCGGTCGCTCCTCGAGATGTGGTCGAGGGTCGTTCGGCACAAACCCTCGCAGGCCAATTCATTGGTACGGGCAGCTGCGGTGGACATGGTCGGCCTCATACAGTGGTAGCAGAGTGGTTTTCGGTCGGCCATTCGCAACACCTCCGTTTTCCTCGGTGTACATTGTTCAACGCAGATCTACACCCGATGTCAAGAATACTTCGGCGTTGGAGTGTCTCATTGAATTGGCATTGAAAACTAAGGGACAGCCGGTGGCGGTCATCGTGCCATTGTGGCGTAAGTCGCCCTCGGTTCGTCAGATGCCGCTTCGCTCGCAGAAGTCTCCGGTTGAAATGCCTGTCGAACTTGTTCCGAAACAATCTCGGCAATCAAAATGAAACACGGGCAACTGGTAGCAAGAAGTGGCTTCCTGACCTCCTCCCGGACAATGTCGTGGATGATGTCGCGGATGCCTGGGAGGCTGGCGTCGAAGTTGCAGCTGGCCGACTCTAGTGTCGAGACGCCGGGAAGTTGTTGATTGTGACAGGTCGTGCATGCAGTGCACGTTCAATGTTGGAAGCCTCGGTGATATGAACCCTTCGACTGTTGTCACGGGGTTGCGTACAAGGCTGCCGAAGGCGTTGACCCTCACATGATAGACATGGGATTCTTAGCTTCTCGTCTTCTATAGCATCAGGGTCGGTGTGGGTGCTCGATCAGGCGCAAAACATCCTCCACGAAGGCGGTGACGCTCTTGTTGGGGCCGTGTCTTGGACAGAATCAGGAATGCGGCTCTCTCTCGTCGATGTTGGCTGACGAACGTGCGCTTCAGCTTGATCTTGCAAACTTCCCACGACGTTAAGAAGGATTCATGACTCTCAGACCAGTGCCTGGCAGTTTCTTCCACGAGAAGTATAGGTTCTGCAGGAGCTGGTTGTCTGTCCACCCATTGTGGCGGGCGTTATGGTCATATTGTTCAATCCAGCCCTCGACGTATTCGTACACCTTGCGTGAAAGGGCGTCGAAGTGTGAGGTGCGACGGGCATGCAAACAATGGTGGGAGCGGACGCGGTTTGGTGCTACAGGATTGTAATTGTTGGCTTAGTCAGCTTCGGTTTTTCTGGCAGGAGACCGGATTCCGGTGGTTCGTCCTGGTAGCAGCGACTGGCTCGGATTTCAGGTTCTTCGTGGTGTCGTCCGAGGTTCGTCCATGTGGTGCTCGCTCGTCTTGCGGGTTTTCTGCCGGACTCGGGGTAGGACTTGGTTCACGGCTCGCCAGGGGTTTAAGACGCGGGATAATTCGCCACCCGTGCCTTGTTATCGGGCAACTCGGCTGAGGAGCCGCCAGGGTCCACACAGAGTGAAGGGCTATGGGTAAAGTGCGCAGCACCTCCATCAGAACATACGATGACAGCTGAGCATGGCCTGGAACTTTCCAGAATAGTAAATATTGATAGAAAATAGGACTGGAGCAAGTATTCGTGACAATATAACAAAACTGACAGAAGAGAGTCTACCCTGACCACTAAAGAAGCTGCATTGCTTTCATTCTGTCCGAATAAATCCTCTCCTTCGGGGTTTGGCGACTGCCATGGACGAGCTGAACTGAAATGTATATGAGGGACCACTTTTCTGGTAATGAGCCGCTGCAGACTGTCGTCGCAAAGCGGCATGAACGGGTGAGCTGGGCAGGTAACACGCGCGATGAAATGTCCATACAGCTTGCGATTCGCGTAACGAGTGTTGATGAAATTTTTGTGTCGATGAAACGTGCGACAGACAAGCGGAATCAATACCAACTGCAACAGCTGTGCAGCGTGAAAGTGCATGTCTACGCCAGAACAATTTAGAAAGCAGCACAGCATCACCTAAAGCACGGCACAGGAACTACCAGCTTGAAAACAGCTCTTCGGTGCGCCGCATACCTCGTGCTCCGTGAAGGTGCACGTCTACGCCGGAACAATTTGGGAAGCAGCACAGTATCATTTAGCACGGCATGGGAACTACAAGCTTCAAAGCAGCTCTCCGGTGCACCGCAAATCCAAAGTGAGCCTTCGGTCATTTGAACGAAGCGGCACCACGATTGCACACTGCCAGGCACGACTCATGCAATTTCGGTCGCTAAACTGTGTATCCAAATATATTGCACACGCTTCACTGCAGACCTCGATGATTTCGATGGTCAACGAGAGCACAAAAACGTCGCCTTTAAATGTATCCTAGCGGTATCCGAATCAATCCGAGGTCGGAGCAACGTAGGGCCGATTGTCTCTTTCGCGTCAATATCCCCGTCCATCACCAGCGAAATGCACACCGTTCCTCCGTATTTTCGCTTTATACCTACGTCAGACACCACGCTGAACTGTGAAGTCGCTTTCGACCGGCCTCATATGACGGCTTCCGCGTCTGAAATCAACTCGCCGAGACGGACGACAACGAACAAAGCATCCGACAAGCTCCGGCCAATGCTCCGGCTCAGCTGGGGCCAGCCGCTGCGGCCGCTGTCTGGGCGCTGCCATCTCTCCTGTGACGTCACGCATTTGGTTTGGTCACGTGACGAGTGTGTCAAATTTGCGTACAATGGCAGCGGCCTTATGGGTGGTCACTTTCGAGTGCAGACCGGAACCCCGGTTTATCGCTCTAAGCCCTTCTACCTCGTTGGGATGCCTCCATCTGCCGGCCGCTTCCGCTGACATGGTGGAGACACCAATGGAGCCAATGGAGCGCCACAATATGGCGCATGAAGTCAGTATTAACTCCACATTGGGTGTGGGTCAGGGTGTAAGATAGACAGGTGGGGAAACGAGAGCCAAATGAGCGACCGGATTGTGTACCCCTCGGGTTTCTCTTTTTCTGTGGCGCCATCTATGTGGAGCACCGCGAACTCTCACTCCGGGTGGGCAACCGGTGGCGACCGGCTAAACTAACGGAGATTTTTTTCTTCTCGCCGCAGCGCCATCTGTCGCAAATCGGGGGCACCCGCAAACAGACGAGTACACAATCCGGTCACGGCGCTGCGGTAGGCCTCTATGGGCCGTTTCCCCACCTGTCTATCTTACACCCTGGTGTGGGTCCTGTAGAGTGTGTGTGCCAAAGTCGTGGTGAAAACATGTTGTGTTTAGCAAAAGTTCTGGAAAGATAGAGCATCGCAAAGTTCGCCACAAAATGGCGCGTCACCAACCTGCCAGCGGAGCGGCCGGCAAATGGAGGCACCCTGGAAGCGTAAGCGCGCCGGGCTGCGTTGCGAAACCCCCACTGATCTCTCTTGTAGTAGGCTGGATCGCGGATCGGGAGCCCGCCGGTGGCGCCTCCGGCGACCGTACCTTGACACCAGGCAATACATGCAAGTCTATGGGAGAAATCAATAAAAGTTCATTTATGGAAGCTGGTGCTAAGTGTCTGACAACGAAACGTTTATGAAGGTTCGTAGGAACATTAAGACGTATTTTTCAGTCGGGCGTAACTGCTGAGAAAGTTTGTAATTAGTAATTACACAGATAGCATGCTTACCTCTGTCGTCTGCTACAGTGAACGGAAGTCGTCTGCTTAACGATTCCACTTCGTTGCCTTCACGCTTCGTGGATCCCGTTTTGTTTAAAATAAGACATAACACGAACACATCCTACCATGAGAATGATCTAAAAATAGAAAAGTTACTTTCGCAAGCGAATGCAGGTTATCGTCTGCTTTGATTTTCAGCGCGCTATTTCAAAAGTTTGCGCGGTCACCCACCTGTTCAATTCGTGTGACTTGTTCTCGAGAAAAAACAGGGGTCGATGCTGGGCTGCTCGGCATCAAGCTGCGGAAACAGCCCTGACCGGGGAAAGGGATCGGTCATATCACAGATATAGCGGCTTTTACACAATATATTATGCACCCATCAAGATCAGGAGTTTGAAGAGCAGCAGCCACGACAAGTAGATGGACGCTGTTTCATAATACTCTTTTCATGGATTCCGTGTGCACGACAGGCACTTGCGGAACAGTGGGTGTATAACACCAGAAAAAGAAACGAGGCCAGGAAGTCAGTCTCTTCTCTGCAGCGACAGCTTCACTGAGGAATGTTTCGATCGCACCGGACGAGTAACCAGGCTCAGAACCGATGCGACGCCAACTCTGTTGGGCAACTTGACACACCACAGAAAGGTTAGTTATAGCGGGACTAAAAACAAATGTGAATGCTCATGTAATATGTCCATGTCTTGTTACATAAAGGGTGAATCTCTTGAGATTTTAATAAATTTATACTGTGATTGAGCAATAAGGCTATTAATAGAAAAATAATATCAATTTACTTCGTATCATAATGTTCTTGGCACTTCCAGAACCTATTAAAAGAGCTCTGATAATTTTGCCTTCAATACAATATGCTTTCGACAAAAACGTATACACAACACTTACGTAATCGTGCCGCAGACTGAGATGTGCGAGTTAATGAATGACAATTTTAGATTTAAAAAAAAAATGTGGGGCATGGCCATGTGTAAAGCACTTGTGTTGGTTGCCACGTGTAACGTTCGTGGTGGTTAATACCCTGAGGAATGTGCGGGGGGGGGGGGGAAGGGGGGTTTCTCGGACACGAAAGGTTGTGGGAGAGGGGTACCTGGACACGAAAGTTCGGAGGGGGGGGAGTACTGGGAGGGGAGGGGGGTACCAAAACACGAAAGATCGACGGGTGGGCCCCAGGGAGGGTATGGTGAATGTCCTGGGAAAGAAGGGGGGGGGGCGACCAGACGCGAAAGATCGGGGGGGGGGATCCTGGGGGAAGGGAGGGTACGGTGAATGTCCTCGGAGGGGGGGGGGGGCACGTGGCTACAGACAGTCATCAGTCAGTCGTTCACTTTCAACCAAATTTTAGCGTGTAAACACGACACGTTAACATTGAACATAGAACCGACAATTATCATAGAAAGTGTGATGAGCACAATGAATTTTTATTCGTTTAATGTGAGGTTAATGACACTCATTCCATACATTTTCAAATTCTGGTTCTCTCGGGCCCCAAGGAAAAGAACATGTCCCAACACAGAGCATGTTCGAGAAGGCACGAGTGGACCTGCATCATCAGTTCAGACAGAGGGAGTGCCAGCCGCACAACTCTCTGACCACACATACGATGGACCATGATGCGCGTCAGTCTTAAAGTGAAGACTGATGTGTGCCATAGAAATGCTTGGGGCAAAGACAAAGAAGCTGAAAACACTACAGCAGAGTCCGTGAGGCTTCAGAAGAGAGTAACATCAATAAAAGCAGTTCTGGAAGAGCTTAAAAAAAATAAACAGTTTGTGTCTAAGGATGCAGCAGTGGTGCTCACAAACACAATGTCTGGTGTACCACTGGAGCTGAATTTGAGAGCAATCAAGAACAACTCAGGTAAACTTACAAAAAAGAAGTATCAGCCCTGCCTACCGATGTTCGCATTGACTCTCCAGTTCTACTCCAAAAGGCATACGAGTATGTACGAGAGACGTTCGCTTTGGCCCTTCCACACCAGTCTACCCTGCGAACCTGGTATTCAGCCATCAACGGTGAGCCCGGCTTCACACTGGAAGCATTCGAAGCACTGAAATGAAAAGTGAAGGAAGCGAAAACGAGCCAAAAACAAGTAGTGTGCAGCTTAATGATCGACGAAATGGCAATCAGGAAGCACTTTGAGTGGGATGGTGAGCTCTATAGGGGCTTTCTAGGCATGGGCACCGGTGTGGACGACGACAGCCAGCCTCTTGCCACTGAAGCACTTGTCTTTCTCGCGGTTGCCCTCGACACAAGCTGGAGAGTGCCATGAGCATACTTCTTGATCAACAGCTTGACTGGCCCCGAGCGAGCAAACATAGTGAAAGTCTGCCTGCCGAAACTGCACGACATAGGTGTTTTGATACCAGCCCTTGTCTGCGACGGTCTTCGTGCTAACATCAGCATGTTTGAGGCACTTGGTACTCACATGAGGCCACCGATAGTTTCCTGCTTTGGGCATCCCTCCGACTCAGACTTTAAAGCTCACATCATCCTTGACGCATGCCATATGCCGAAACGTCTTCGAAACAACCTTGCAACGCTGAAGGTCCTCAAAGATGGTGAGGGTCGAGCAATCAAGTGGGCCTACCTGACCGCATTACATGATTTGCAAGAAAGAGAGGGCCTCCGAGCTGGGAATAAGCTAAGGACTGCTCATGTCAAGTGGGAAAGCCAGAAAATGAAAGTTTCGACTGTAGCGCAAACAATCAGCGCTAGTGCGGCAGACGCCCTCACGTTCTGCAACGAAGACCTGAGGCTGCCCCAGTTTACTGGCGTAGAACCCACTGTTAGCTTCATCAAGAAGTTTGACAGGCTTTCTGTCACCCTGAGTTCAAGGAATCCTTGTGCAAGGAACTTCAAGGCACCTATCTGGCACAGTACAAAGTACCGTTGGAAAGCTTTTTGGCGAAATGCGGGCCTACATCACAAGCCTAACAAACAATGACGGAAATCCCCTGCTTATGACCAACAGACAGCCTTCTTAGGTTTCCTGATTCCTATGGAGAGTGTGGAGAGCCTCTGTGAATGCCTCCTTGGGGGACCAACTTCACTCATGAGGTTCCTGCTTACGTACAAGCTTTCCCAGGACCACTAGGAGCTGCTCTTTTGTGCCACCCGCAGCAAAGGGGGTGGAACAACAACCCCACCGCAGGGCAGTTCAAGGCGGCCTACAAATGGATGCTTATCTATCACGAGATTGAGGCAGGCACAGCGGGCAACTGCAAGAGCTGAGATGACACCGTCCTCTAGGCAGTGACAGTGATCAGGCAGCTGACAGCAAATATAGATGAGCTGGACTTGCACGAAGCAAGGAGACGGAACCTGGTTTACCAGCCACTACCACAAGCCGACGACGACCATGACAATGACAGCGTACCAAGCATTGAGTCACTCTCTTTGCTTGTCGGAAACGCGGTGTACTACATCTGCGGCTTTGTTGTTAGGATTGCACGAAAGAAAAGCAACTGTCCTGACTGCGTTGAAGCACTGGAAGACACACAAGTGGACCCAAGTGCCGAGATGTCAACACTTCCCAAACAAACAAACAAAAAAATGTGGAGGTTTAGTTTTACCCTTAAACAGTGTCATTACCATATGCTTACAAACAGAAAATTGCTTCAGAAGGATGCTTGCTGCAACGAGAGGCCAACTGCCCACGGGTCACAAGTGGCGACTGATCATGTCGAATGCTGTCCTATAGAACATTACAACGGGCAACATGAACTTGTTCCCATCACTGCTGGAGCATCAGCTCGACTCATCAATCTTAGATGATCACGTCAGCAACCTGATCAAATGGATCGTTAAATACTACTCAAAAATCAAATTCCACTACCTTGGAAAAAAGGCAACTGAATCAGCCAAAGGAGCGATCATCGGCAAGAAGTTGTCACATTTAAAGATTATAGTTCTTCACCAGTAGCTTAGCGAAACAGAACGATGAACTTCACAAGTAAGATTGCAGAACAGGACACTGGTTGACGGGGTAAACCGAGCAAACGCGACACCAGAACTGAGCAAATATCTTTGCCGATCCGACTGGCTCCTCCAGCTGACACTGACGCCATAACACGACTGAGAAAAAAAAGTTTTCTAAAGTTTCACAGCTTCGGAACTTTTAGCCACGCATCACAAGACAGTTCTCGCGATTACTAGAAAACACCATTAAGGTTTTATCGTCGAAGACATTCCACGAAATAAATAATGTCCACTTTCCCGGATTTTCCCCTTAGGGTCCCATGCATTTGGTGGTGTCAATCAATGGCCGCCTTTGGCGACACTGGGCCCCAGCTGCCGAGGCCGCGGTCTGCGATCCATCCTACTACAACGGAGATCAGTGGAAACTTCTATTGTATAAGCCGTCGACGCCAATCTTGTTGCGTTTCTGTCCCCCAATTTCAAGCGGAACCCAAACATTGAGGCCCCCTATTCTAAAACTTTGTATTAGCGCGTTGCTAGCGATGAACGCCGCTCCGGCGACGACGTGATCTCTTACGTGATCCCATCGATCTTCGGCCTTCGATCGCTTCTAGACAGTTCGAGCTCGAGCGGCAGGGCCAAGCTCGCGTGCTCTGCGGCATGGGCAGACCGCGCGACTCTCTCGTGCGACTTGGTGAAGCATTAAAAAAAAAATCACACACAATTCCGCATATCCGCCTCGAAGATGGCGGCGCGGAGGGGAGGGGGTTCGCATTTGCGTCTATCCAACTCCGAGCCACGGGCATAAGATAATGCGGCACGAGCCCGTGGACGTTTTAGGGGGCGAAGCTCTTTAGGGGCTAGCCATGTCTGTCCGTCTCTCCGTCCGTCCATCTGTCTGGCGTCCAGAGCTCGTGCTCCTGCTCGTGAGCTCACGTGCTCACGTGCCCGTGTAGGGCAAAAAAAAAAGATGAAAAAAAATGATGACAAAAAACATCCACCAGCTCGCCTGCGCACTCACTGCATTAACAAAAAAAATGTTTGCGCAGTCGACAGGATTCGAATCTGTGCGGGGAGACCCCAATGGATTTCTGGTCCATCGCCTTAACCACTGGGCCAGGACCGCGGGACGAGTAGGGGGCTCTGAAATGTGGTAGTAACTCAAGAGCTGGGGTTTCTGTCATAGATAAAACGTTGCATGTAGCCGCTCAACGTCTATACCGGAGAGGGCGCTGCGGTCAAATGCGTATATAATCGCGTTAAACTTTTCATGCATTGGCTCAACGTTTATGGCAGGGACTCAAACCGAAATATATAACGTTTCGGTTACGGTTACGGTTACCGCTCCCTGTTGATAGCGGTTTCGTTTCGGTTTTTTACGGTTTTAATTTTTACGGTTTCGGTTACCGGTTGCGCGTTCCTAAAAACCGGTTTATTTCGGTTTTCAATATAATTTGTTTAGTTAAAATGTTAGACAGCCGTTTCATAATAAACGGTTCAAAGTAGTCCCAGATATCCAACATGAAATTCAAGCAACTTAGAAACGTCTTAATACTTATAATTTGTCAAACGTTGCACACGTTTCTAGCTCCGACGCTTGTTTACTACATCTACTTACATTATACAGTTCGATCCCCGAGCATACATGTTACTTCCGCTACTCAGGGATCATCGCATTCTAGATAATAAAAATTAAAATAAACATCCCTACTTTGTTGTTCGGCAGTATCTGAAAACAACCTTCAGAAAGTTCCCACTCTGCTGCAAAACCATTCGCACCTTCTCGTCGCTATAGTTTATTTCAGCCTAATACATGCAGACGAGTCTTCGCCCACACTGAAGAAAGAAACAGAACTATAGCCATCCTATAATAAAATATTGCTAAGTGGAGTAAAGTAATAAAACTGAGAGCTGGGCTAGTTGGTGAAAGTCAAACATAATGTAAATGCAATATCCCAAAACAAGGAAGACTAAGGAGAGGAACGAACAACACAGTAACAACACAGAAAGCTGTAAAATTATATCATGTGTTGCTCCTTCGTTTCCCTAGTCTTCGTTGTTGTGCCATATTACACCTACGTTATGTTTGCTATTTCCAAGCAGTTTCCCATGGTTATCGAAGCGCACGTCTCTCGCTGGCCAAATCTGTGACGCTGGAAAAATTGTGCATTTATTTTATATACAAGAAAAAATAAAAAAGGTGCGGACGCAAAAAAAAGTGAAAAAGAACGTGCGGACGTACCTTTTGTGTGTGTACACATATAAATGGGTGATTTCATCTCAACTAAGGCACGAATTTCGGGTCGAATTTTTAATTTTTATGAAAAAAATACATGTTTTGGGGAAAACCCTTCTGTGACAGGGAGTGCAAACCGCAAGTTTTGGGCGATTTTCTGTTCTCGAGTTATGGACATTTTAAGCCGCCGAGGCGCACACTGACCTTGCTCTCGCCTGTCGGAGGTGTCATGTTTCACCCCTTTCAACTTTTCGCCTTTTTTTGGTAGTGCAATGTCATGTTTTCCGACCAATCCCAAAATAGCGAATATTTATGGTCAATAATCTTATTGTGATTATCTATCTCCGCATTTGTTTTAAATATTGTCAAAGTGTGTCCTTGTGACAATATTTGTCAAAGTTTGACCAGCTCTTCTGTGTGACATATTTGAGATATCGTAACATATTTAGTATTTTCAGAAAGCTGAGAGTATGAGTATACTCTTTCTATTGATAACTAATTTAATGTTGTCTGTAAAAGAGAAAGGGCAGTGTATTCTCGTCAAGCAAGGACTATTTCAAATTTTTTGCAATTTGGAGTTCGTTTTTCAAAAAAAGAAACACCTTTTATTTGGCTGATTTTTTTCTTTGGCTAGCTATTGCAGTGCTTTATAACTATAAGGTAATATAAATAGAAAATGTAATATTTTGTTTGTATGGCAGCTATAAAACTTGAAGTTTGATTTTGTTTGACTGTTTGGTTAGTAAATCAACTGACTCGCAAAAATACACTAAATGAAAATTGGCGACTCCTATTTTTTCTTAGATACCTGTGAACACACTTATACTTGGATAAATAATTTTAACGCGATTATTTATATGAAAAATATTTTAGAAAATTTTCCAATGTGACGTTTTTGGGCGATATTTGTAAAAGTTTACCAGCTCTTCCGTGTGACCTATATGAGGTGCCTTAACATATCTAGTATTTTCAGAAAGCTTAGAGTATACTCCTTCTAATGATACCAAATGTGATGTTGTGTGTAATAGAGAATGGGCGGAATTGTCTCGTAAAGCAAGGACCATTTTAAACATTTTGCGAATTGGAGGTCGATTTTCTAAAAAAACCTACCTTTTATTTGGCTAATTGTTTTTCTCTACCTGCCTATCTCAGTACTTTATAAAGTAAAATAAACAGAAAATGTAATATTTTGTTTGTATGGCGGCTATAAAAGCTCAGATTTTGGTTTTCATTCACCTGTCGCTCAGTAATACAAGTGACTCACAAAAATAAACTAACTCATATTTAACTCCTCTGAAATTTTTAGTAGCTACCTGTAAATTCCTTTAATAAAAGAAGATGCAAACTGCGAGTTATGCTAATAAAGCGTCTAGTTCATAATATCTTTAATGTTTGTCTTAATTCTCAAACCGCCTCTCTGTAACAATATTTGACGAAGTTCAGCAAGCTGTGCTGCGTGACCTAATCAATATATTTGATTAGGTTACACAGCATCAGCTTTACGTAACCGTAAAGCTCCAATTAAGCTCTTTCTTTTGAGTGTAATTTGAATATTTTGAGCTAAACATATAACGCGGAACATTAGCCTGAAAAACAAATATTTCGAAAAACTTGCAAGTTTGAAAACGATTTTCTAAAAAAAGGAAAACACCTCTTAATTCTTTCATTTTTTATTCACAGTTAGGTAGTATAGTAGTCTGTCTGGAACTACCAACAAAAATTGTAATATATTGTTTGTATGGCCGCTATTAGGACTCGAATCTCGTGCATTGAGCGTTTTGAACGGGACTTCGCATAGACGCTTAGCTGAGCAGAATTTTGACCTATGTAAGGTTTGTGGGCACCCTGGCGGCTCCGCACCCCAGTTGCCCGACTGCGAGGCAAAGGTGCCGTACTTTTCCCGCGTGGCGGCGACGTCACGCCAGCCACGCGCACATCGGATGCGCCGCTTTGATAAGGCAGATCAGAGGCGGCGCACGGGGAGTCGCTGACTAGACTCAGCCGCCGTTGGTAACAATGTTGATCGTCCTGTCCATGTCCCATTAAATGTAGTTTCTTGTTGTTGAAACCGGTGGCTCCGTGTATTCCTCCGGGTCGGGTATGCAGCAAGGCAAACCGACCACAATGGCGCCCCACGTTGGGCGCCATTGTGGTCGGTTTGCCTTGCATGCATACCCGACCCGGAGGAATAACACGGGGAATATGAAAAAGGCTTACCGAAGAAGAAACCAAGCCCCGTGAAATTCCTGCGAGTGGAGTAGCATACCACGGTTGGGCGCGTTCGGCGTCCGCTCTCTTGCCCACACTTTGGCCACATGCTGCTCTTTCTGCAGCGGCTCGATCAGCTCCAGTTTGTCGCTTTGAGCTCCTTGCTCTGGATCAGGGCTCGGCTGGCCAGCTGCCGCTCTGTCCTGTAGAGGGTGGCCGCGGTCCATGGTTCCCTGGGCCGCCCCTGGCGCGCCGACGTCCCTGGTGGCCCGGTCCACGATGAGACCGGCCGCCGTGTCGTTCCGATGGCGGGTGTGGCGACGGTGTTGTCCATGAGCCAGCTCCATAGAAAAACAAGGAAGCAGACGACATGGGGCTCAGTTGAGGGTTGAGCCTGACGCTATCTTCGTACCCCTTCCAGAAAGTTGAAAATAACGAATCTGAGGTGGGCACACAATCTTCTCCCCTCTCTTGAAAAGGGAGCAGATCCGTGGGAGTAGAAAACTACCCCCAAAATGCGAGAGAGGCAAAGCCAAGGAGAGAAAAAAAAGGTTCCTCTCTTTCGTGTCACCGACGTCGCAGGTTATACCGCCTCCTTGGTGGAGACAAGGGGTATCCGGAACGAGACTGCCGTCAGTGTCGTTCCGGTCCTGCAAGGAATCCTCGTCTTCTGCTTGAAAAAATCGTTTAAGGTCGGTGACATGAACAGGTCCGGTTTCCTCACTAGACTCACAGTGAACTAGCTTGCACGTGAGTGGTGAGCACTTTTCACGCACGCTAAACGGACCTTCCCACCTGCTGGCGAGGGAGGCTGCGAAGCCTCGAGCGGCGTCACTCAGTGGGTGAGTACGCCGGAGCACAAAATCTCCCACCTCGAACTGCTAGTCACGTCGCCCCTGGTTGTATTGTTCTGCCTGCTGCATTCTGGCGACGTCGAGATTCTCTCGTGCTTCTCGAAGGTTATCAGAGAAGCGCTTTCGCAGCGTCCTCTGCGAACTTCACGTAGAGGCGAAGCCTTCCCCCAGACTCTGTAGAAAGGAGACTGTTAAAAAGCGGGAACGCGAGCTCCTTGCCGAAATTCAATTGGGCAGGAGTGAGACCCGTTGACCGATTAGTGGTCGTACGGGTTGCGAACGCCAGCTCGGGCAGTTTCGCGTCCCAGTCCTTGTGGCGCTCGGTGTAGGCCACTAGCATCATCTTAAGGTTCCGGTTTACCCTTTCCGTGATGTTTGCTTGTGGGTGGTACGGGAAGTTCTTTTGTGCTTAATTCCCAGCACCGCGCAAGCGTCCACGAACACCTTACTCGTTAGATAGGAGGCATTATCGCTTACAAGCTGTGCAGGAAAGCCGAAACCTAGCGAATGTTTCAAGTAGACACTCCCAGATTTTTTGCGAATCTAGCTTCCGCAAAGGAAACAACTCAACCCACTTCGTGAAGTGGTCGGTTACCACGAACAAGTACTGATTGACGCGTCCACCAACGTGGCGAGCGCGACCGCCAACGGGACATCGCACTCGTCCAGAAGGCGCCGGCCGGACTCGCAACGTCAGTCCGCCCAGCAGCGCCATCCACCCCTGGCGCCCACAACAACGCCTCCGTCTTCGACATGCCGGACGAAGCTTGAGGGGGGGGGAAGTGTGGGCACCCTGGCGGCTCCGCACCCCAGTTGCCCGACTGCGAGGCAAAGGTGCCGTACTTTTCCCGCGTGGCGGCGACGTCACGCCAGCCACGCGCACATCGGATGCGCCGCCTTGATAAGGCAGATCAGAGGCGGCGCACGGGGAGTCGCTGACTGGACTCAGCCGCCGTTGGTAACAATGTTAATCGTCCTGTCCATGTCCCATTAAATGTAGTTTCTTGTTGTTGAAACCGTTGGCTCCGTGTTATTCCTCCGGGTCGGGTATGCAGCAAGGCAAACCGACCACAGGTTTTCTATTTTATGTTAGTATACTTACCTCAATATCTGATCGTAAAAGCTAGTGAAGCAACAATATTTATCCTAACAATATTTATTTACTTGGCACTGGGGTGATTTGCAAGGTGTGTGAGCTTCGCCCTATGTATTGACGGAGAAGATAGGTAACATCTAGACTCCCGGACAAACTTAAGTCAAAAGGGGAAAGTCTAAGTAACCCGGCATGAATCACTGAGAATAGAAATGAAACCAAAACACATGACTAACACGTTTGAAGCCTTACAGGCTACCAAATGCTCGTTATTTTACGAAAGAGTCCGCATGCGCGCAAAACAAACCGTACTTCCTAAGCGTCAGATACTAAATCGTACATGTGTATATGCACTAAATATCTGTTTGACATAAGAAAATATGACAATTACATATCAAGTTCGATATTTCAAACTCAAAGCCGAAAGCAAAAGGCCCCAGAGGAATTCTCTGACGATCTGCATTCCCCCGAACCGGGAGGAAGTAAGCGCTGTGCCCGCATTTGTGAATACGGACTTCTGAATAACTTTTTTTAAGTGCACTAGTCCCAATTTTAATAATGTTTATGGTTGGATATTGAGGTAGCTGCTAACGATCAATAGAAAACTTCACATATGCCAAAATTCTGCTCAGTAGAGCGCCTGTGCGAAGTCCCGTTCAAAACGTTCATAGCACGAGATTCGAGTCTTAATAAAGGCCATACCAACAATATATTACAATTTCTGTTGGTAGTTCCTGCTAGACTACTATATTACATAGATGTAAATAAACAAACAAAAAAATAAAATGTGGGTTTTTCAGAAAATCGACTTCAAACTGGCAAGTTTTTCGAGATATTCATTTTTCAGGCACATGTTGCGCATTATATATTTATCGCAAAATATTTAAATTATACTCAAATGAAACAGCTTAATTGGAGCTTTACGGTGATGTAAAGGTCATAAAAATATGTTGATTAGGTCACTCAGCACAGCTTGCTGAACTTCGTCAAATATCGTCGCAGAGATGCGGTTTGACAATTAAAACAAAAAAGAAACATTAAGGATCTTTAACCTAGACGCTTAATTAGCATAAACAAAACATATGTCTAGAGTGTTCCCAAAAAGGTATATTGATGCAGCGTAAAAAGTAGGGAAAAGAGATGGAGTGAAATATGGCACCCCGATAAGCTGGAAAAATTTTCACCTTAGCCGCTTCAACGGTCCATACCTTGAGAACGAAAAATTCGACGAACTCGCCGTTCGCGTCCTCTCTTATTATAGGAATTGCCCCAAAACATATATTTTTTTGACAAAAAGTAAAAATTCGATCCAAAATTTGTGCGTGAGTTGAGTTGAAATCGCCCATATATATTCGAAAATATGCAGATGAATGAACAGTACTTCATCGAATGAGTGAATGTTAACCGCTGAAAGCCAAAATAGACGGCACAGCCAGGATTTGAACTCTGGGCCTCCCAATGTCCGGTCGGGTGTGATTTATTATATTATATTATATTATATTATATCATGTTATGTTTTATTATACAGGCCGCAGGCTAGTTGGAATTTTACATTTCTCTTTATGGTTCTGGGTTTTTCTTCTTCGTCTCCTGTTTGACAGAGTTTCAGACCAAATTCCTCTTTCACCCAATTGACTTCCTTTTCTTCTGCGTGTTTAGTCGAGTTTGCCGCACTGCCCACCGCTCCACCTTTCCCCGCTACCCGACAGCGCATGGGCAAATGTCTTCGGAGTCGGTTTTGGAGTACTTGTAAGGGAGTGTGCGCAGGCAATCATAACCCCTCTGCCGAGGGCAATATACCTCTGGGAAGTACTCGCCGCGTTCTGATGCGCGTGCATTGGCGAGAAGGGGACTCTTCTACACACGGACAACACGGTTTTGGTTCTAGCGCTGCACCGCGACCATGGACGAGCTTTGCCTTGGGCTGTTTCCAGGGCCGTCTCTCTTCTTTTTTTTTAATAAATATACGTCACTAAAATGGGTACCGCCGGTCATGAGCCTCACCGACCTGCCGTTGCGCGCTTGAGCCGCGAGTGGCGAACCGGCGGGCCACGAGTCCTCGCGCTCTCGGCGCGAGACATCTTTTTCTTCTCGTGGTGAGGGTGGCGGAAGGATCGAGGAAACGTCCGAAGGGTTTCCCGGGGTTTTCAATACAAGTCAATAAATAAATAAATGAAGCAAAGCTCGTGCCATGGCCGCGGCGCAGCGCGAGAGCCAAAACTATGTTCTCCGTGTGTAGAAGAGTCCCTTTCTCGGCAATACACACGCACCCCAACACGGCGAGTCCTTCCCGGAGGCATATTGGCCTCGGCAGGAAGCGATGATTGCCTGCGCACAGTCTCCAACATCTACGCCGTAACCGACTCCGGAGGCATCTGCCCATGCGCTGTTGGGTAGCGGGGGAAGGGGGAGCGGTTGGGAGTGCAGCAAAGTCGGCCAAACACGCAGAAGAAAGGGAAGCCAGTTGAGTAGAAAGAGGAATTTGGTACTGAAACTTTGCTCGAAAGCGGGGTCACGAAGCAGAGAAAAGCCAGAGTCATGAGAGAACAGCAAATGTTAGGTAGCACGCCGCTCACTGGAGCGGCTATGAGAGGAACGAGCGCTCCAGCAAGCGAAGGACACAAGGAGTGGCTCGGAGCCATTCTGGCGTTTGCGAAATGGTGTCATCGGCTGTGTCAAGCCGGAACCCAAGAAAACCCATGCATCGCGCGGGCTCTGCTCGTGTCGCTTAGGTTTAAGCGAAATCCCGACCGCAGCAAGTCCTCTACGAGGAGGCGCACCGTAGACGCCAACTTGTCTGGGTCGGGATGGGCGCACAATAAGTTGTCTATGTGAGACCAAGCCCAGAGTCCACGCGCGCGCATTTCCCTGGCAATGGCTGTAGCCAAAAACTGCATGCAACACGGCGCCGGGCGTATCACGAAGGGCATACGGCAAAAACGGTAGAAACGGCGGCCTTCTCTAAATGTGGTCAGGTTACGGGAGGAGGGATGAAGCGTGATATGGTAAAAGGTCTCGACAAGGTCGAGCTTCACCATATACGCTTGGGACGGGAGTAGGTTTACTTTGATGGCCTGGGATAAGCGGAGTAAGGCGGAACTGAGATGCCTGGAGGTAAGGAGTAAGTGCGGTCCAGTCTAAAACTAATCGGGACTCCGTGGCTGACTTGGATACGAGGAAGATGGGTTTGATCGAGGTACGAGCCACGTGAGGAGCGTTCGATGACGCCGCCAACATGTTGGTTGCAGCGGCATCGATCATGGGGACCTGGTCAGGGAGAGGGGGTGGGCCGTGAAGCAAGAAGCCCTCGTGCAGCGAATGGAAAGTGCGCCGAAGTCGGGCGGCCCGTGAAAACTACATGCCTCACTAAACACTGCCCAATCGACTTGAGGTGCCTGCTGGGTCGGGTGGAGTGGCGGCGGAGGTCCCGTCGCTTTTTGACTTGTAGGCAGTGCCACCCAGGTCCGACTCGTAGTCTTCAACGCCACTTTGTTTGTCGATGTGTGTTCTTCTGTGTTGGTGTGGTTTTCCTCCTCGCCATCGTACGTGTCGAAGGAATCGTCATCGGCGTGGGGCTCGATGACACTGTTGGTCCTGCTGAGCCACTCCAGGATTCGCTTGGCGGCTTTGGCCGTGGAGCCTGGATCCGATGGGTCGTTTTCTTCGATCCAAGGCCGAGACGCCAGCCTCGCAAAATGCATGAGCGAGAACGTCCTCGACCAGGAAAACGATCAGGAGCGTCGAGAAGGCGACCGTGCCGTCGATGACGACACTGGTGGGTCTCAAAGACCCAGGGTAGGTGCGGATTCACTTAGGATTAGGGGGCCTCTTGGACTTGGTGCCTTGCGCCACGGTAGCTGGTGTTCGCGGGAGCGCGAGACGTGCGGCGTCCGCGTCAAGGCTGGTTGTGTAGCTGGTCGGGGAGCCCTCGGAAAACCTCGGACTTGAGCCTGGACGTCTGGAATAGAATAACCGTCCTCCAGTTCCCTCTCGCGACGACGTGGAAAAGTTCCAGTCAATTGAAAATGAGGTGCTGGTGTTCGGGGAGCATGGCATCCCAGTAGAACCGATACGGGTGGAGATGCCGGATCTCGTGGACATTTCTCGTGGTCAAGCTTCTGGTGTTCTGGGCGAGGTCACGCAGAATGTCGTAGGCTTGACGGACCCTGGTTCCGGGAATGGGCGGTGGGGGCTCTATCGGAGGTAGTCGGATCGCGTTGGCGGCTCTGGTAGAAATGATTCCCGTAGAAGCCATACCTCCGGCGGCAGCAGGGTGAGGGCTCCGGCGATGCTGGAAGCGATCTCTTGGCGCATCTGTGGATGTTCGAGGTCACCGTGCCGACGTTCGAATAGCTCGCGTTCATAGTTCTGCGACAGGGACTGCTAAGACCGCTGGCCGTGTGGGGCAAGACCGGCCAGGGCATCGACGATTGGAAGCAGGGCAGCTAGCTCCCGAGGTTGAGGCGAAGGAGGCAAAAATGGCATCCCCTGTCTGTTGGACGAGGGCAGCTCCGTCATCGGCGGCCAAGTGGGTTGGCACGTTCGACAACGAGGCATTCTTCTCCTTGGCTTTTTCACTTGTCATGCTGAGATGCTGAGATCCGTGGCAGTGCCGGCGGCGGGTGCCACTTGGTTTGAAGAAGGGTCTCGGCACGGGAAGGAAAAAAAAATGAAAGCCGTTTACAACCCCCTGTAACGCCGAATAAGACCGCAGCTCTTGAGGAGGAGGAGGGAAGGGTACTGAGGGTCACGTGTTCTCGGGGGGGGGTCAAGTGACCTGGCGGAGGGGTCACGTGACTTCGGGGGGGGGGTCACGTGACTTCGGGCGGGGGTCACGTGACCTCGGGGGTGGGGGGGGTCACGTGACCTCACGGTTACGGCGACGGCGACGCCGACGCCGCTCAAGCCGGAAACGGGCGCCTGAGGGCTGCGCTCTAAAAGCTCGGAAACCCGTCGGACGTTTTCCTCGTTCCTTCCGCCGCTCTTTGCCCGAGCATGTACGAGGGGCGTTCATAAAGTTCGTATTATCGGCACAAAAAATTAAAAAAAAAAACAGAACAAAACAGGCATCAACTTGAGCGCGCGTCCCTCTAGTTTCCGCAGAATATAAACATCGCATGATATAGTAGCTCGGAACGCCGCTAGGGAGTCGAAACAAAGATTGGCCTACCCGTCGGTGCCAAGCACATCCAGTGATCCATTTTTTCCATTTGGTGGGAAGCAATGCCGAGGATATTTATTCCAATCTAGGAGCGTTGTTCGGGGACGATGCGCCAGTTTATGACACTTTGGGTAAATGGCGCAGACGTTACCAGTGTGGCCAAATAAGAGGACACAAGTGATTGCTGAAGTGGAGAGATTGCTGAACACTCAAAACAAGGAGTTCTATAACAATGGCCTCCGGCAGGTGGTGCATCGCTGGAAAAAGTGGGTAACTTTTGGTGGCGAACATGTAGACAAAGTAACATCTCCTACTCGAGTTTCATTGCTGAATCTTTATTCCTTCGTGACAATAATACGAACTTTATGAACGCCCCTCGTATATATAGTATATACCATACTAAGCGCCAATGTCAAACCTCTGACATTTGTTTTTAGAGCGCAGCTCCTAGGCGCCCGTTTCCGGCTTGAGCGGCGTCGCCATCGCCGTCGCCGTCGGCGTAACCGCGCGGTGCATTATGGGAAATGTCCCATAATGCACCGCGCGGAACCCTTGTCACATCACTCGTGACGTCACGTGTTACGTCACGAGGGCCCCGCGCGGTGCATTATGGGACATTTCCCATAATGCACCGCGCGGTGAGGAGGCGGGGGAGGAGGACGAGGGCCGGGAAGGGGAGGAGTACGAGGGCCGGGAGGGGGAGGAGGACAAGGGGGAGAGGAGGAGGGATATGAGGAAAAGGGGAAGGGGAGGAGGAGGAGAGAGAAGAGGAGAAGGGAAAGGGGAGCATTAAGGTTGGGAATGAGGAGAGGAGGGAGGAGGAGGTGGGGAGGAGCTTGAAGGTTGAGAGGAGGAGGAGGTAAAGAATGAGGAGGAGGAAGAGAGGAGGAGTGTCAGGGAGGATGAGGAGGTGAGGAGGAGGGAGGAGGGGTATACCCTTCCCTCCTCCTCCTCAAGAGCTGCGCTCTAATTCGGCGTCACACGGTGTTGTAAACATCTTTCATTTTTCATTCTGTGTTGTTTCAAAATCGTCACTTGCGACACGTTTCACACTAAATTAATACAATGTTCTCTTTTCCGTCAGCTCTGCATGATGGTCAATTTAACTCGTTTATTCATACTGGCTACTGCATGTCAGGAACATCGGTGGTTTTGATAGAACCGAGTTGGATGGACATACGAGAATTCTAACTTATTAGTTAATACCCTGAAGGCGACACGTACTGAATACATGTAACGATGTAGGAGTGTGGCAATTTAGAAAAAGACTTTTTACTATGACCTCGACCACTGATTCCAACTAAGTTTTCTTAATTCGAAGGTTTGATTGAACGGAAATGTATTAACAGATGCACCACTCGCTGAGAGTAACTCTGTCAAATGGCGACGACATTTTAGGATCCCTCCTCCAGGTCGTACATGAGAAAAACTAATATTTATATTTTTCGGTTAATATCGGTTAAAACCGGTTACCGGTAAATAATTTACGGTTACGGTTACGGTTACGGTTTTTATAAATTTCAAATAACGGTTTCGTTTCGGTTACGGTTACTGAAAAAATTTCGTTCCTAAACGGTTTTCGGTTTCGGTTACGGTTACGGTTTGAGTCCCTGGTTTACAGACGAGAGGGCGCTGCGGTCAAATGCTCAAACGCGTATAAAACCACGTTCCATATCACATTATTCTCTTTCTGACATGGATGAAAACGAACGAAAGGCTCGGCATGCTGCGGCTCATGTGTCTACGCAGACAAGCACCACCAGAGCTTCGCCCTAATCAACATCACTCACCACGTGGAGATGCGGTCAATTTTTTTCAGCTGGGTCATAGTTTTACGGAAATTTATACAGCATAGTATGCCTATGCACCGACATTTTTGTTAAGCAGCCTCAAGAGTGCATCGTCATCGCCTTTTTGCGTTTGCTATTACAGACTAAACGAAAATCACGCACAGTAAATGCGCCGTGAGTCTTTTTTCTTTGATGCGGTAGCTTTTTAGTGCCAACCAACCTCAGGAGTCGCGTAAGCACGAGATATGTAGGTCGATCAGCCCATAACCACCAAACGATCTTGAAAAAATAAATAAAAAAGCCGTTTACAACTCCTGTAACGCCGAATTAGAGCGCAGCTCTAGAGGAGGGGGGGAAGACGCGGAGGGGGGGGTCACGTGACCTGGGGGGCCACGTGACCTGGGGGTCACGTTACCTCAGAGGGAGTCACGTGGCCGGGGGGTCACGTATCTACCCTTGTTAGAGTTAAGCGTCGCTAGTGACACAGAAGGGCGTTTTATTATATCCGATATTTTTGGGCGTGATTGGTTTAGCCAGTGATAGCTAACTCACAAAAACGACAAGCGCCGTGGCACTGCAATTTTGGTGATGCTTGGCAGGTTTCATTGGACTGTAGCGTAATCCGCGGTCGGACTGCGAGCGCACGGGAGTATACTACCACCATCATCATTCTTGAAACACAGAGCGTTTTGGACCGACAGCATAAAATGCAACGCAAATTGCAGATGAGCCACAGGAAAGAAAAACAATATTTTGTGTCGTCACTTTGGGCGTCGATCTCATATCGCCCCTTGTGTTCTTAGTCTGTCAGTGTTCAGGCCAGCATTCTTTTACCTGAACTTTGAAAAAAAAAAAGAATGGTTAAAGTACGGGCGAGCTGGTAAATGTTTACCATGTTGCAACTTATCCCGAGAGTGGGGTATGAACTAGTAACTTAAACTTAGGAGGGACAGAACGAAGTAAGAGGCACCTCAACGTCTCTTCTTCCCTGTTTCGGTCCCTTCTACGTTTCAGGTTCTATTTCATACCCTGAGTCTCGGATTAAGTTTCAACATGGTAAACCTGAACTTTTGTCCTTTCTCTTAAAGTTCCACGGTGCATCGAATAAAATTTGAAACAAATCACATGATTTTCGATAACAATGTCACGTGACAAAATGCGAGGGTAGTTACGCCTCATATCAAATGAAGATTGCAACCCAGTTTTCCCAACAAATACAGTTTGTCAGTAAAAGTTTTCCTGCAATACAATTTAGCAAACAGGGAAATCTGAAAATAAGCATTTAGTGCCTTAAATTGATTTTTAAAATTTGCTCTTTTCATCCCCCCTCCCCCTTCTCTCGTTGAAATTAAACGAAAACGAAAAGACATCGCTAGCAGGTCGAACATCAATTCATCTAAGATATTTGCGGAAGACACTCACCTATAACACCGCCTTAAGGCTGAACTCAATGGAGCGAATTATGCGACGAATAACTGGCGAACGCCGCCCGACAGCACGCTCGTTTTGCGCGCGACGTAGCAGCCACTGTGCTGATTCCACGCGCAGAGCAAAATGCCGCCGGCCAAAATTCGTCGGTTATTCGCAGCATATTCGTCCCATGGAGTTCAGCCTTTAATGATGAAACACTTTTGGTCTGAATCGTTGCCCGACTTAACTGCAAGTAGTGCATAGAAAACCGATCCTAGAAGTAAAAATGCTTTTTATTCAGATTGAAAACTTTCAGTCAACCTTTGACGTTGCTTAGCAAGCTGGACCAGATTTTACGAAATCTGGCTGCTTCACAGTTTGTTTGAAGTATTCCGCCACCTTATGAACGCGCCAGTAACCGGCTGCATAGTTGAAATGACCGTATCTGGCGTTGGCGCATGTTTTCCATGTGTCTTCGGATTCCATATCAAAAAGAGCCATACCAATTGGGGTACTTGGAAATTTCCTAGTTGCGCTGCAGATCTGTCGATCAAGTGAAATAATCAAAACCGTAAATCGAATGCATGCAAACGAAGGAGGCTATATATTCGTTGCTTTTGTGTGTGACATGTTTGCCAAGTTGTTAAGTAGAATAAATATACTTTGAATGAATGCATAAAAAAGCATCTCTTTCTCCCTCTTTCTCTCTTTTCTCTCTATATATATACATATACATATATGAGTGCTTCACAAAAGGTGGACAAATTCGATATTGCGAAAACTACGCGTCGCACCAAAAAAAGGCTCGTGTCGTTTTGGACTCTGGGCTAGGGGCCTATTTAAGAAAATTATTAAAGTCCGAGATAATTAGGATTGTTAATTATTTTTCTGTAATTAACTTTTTTAATATAGGGTTTTAAGGGCATGTTTCAATTAGAAAACTAGCTCATGCGTCATCAAAAACCACTAAATCAACAAACTGCGGAACGATAGAAGGCACGCGCAGCATTTACGGCTTTCTGAAAACCGTACAAATTCGACAGGTTTTTTAATGTTTCGGTTTGTTATCGGAGCGCATCTCGTTCCGGCAGCACTGCGCTCGTGGAGAGATTAGCGCAACCAGTCTCTAAGCTGCGTCGCGCGATGACAGCGCAGCAGGTAGGGATGCACTATCTCTCCACGGGGCGCGCTGCCGCCGGGGCTGAGATGCGCTCCGGTAATAAACCGAAACTTAAAAACCCGCTGAATTCGTGCGTTTTTTCAGGAAGCTATAAAATGCTTCTGCGTGCCTTCTATCGTTCCGCAGTTTGTTGATTTAGTGGTTTTTGATGATGCTGAGCAATTTTCTAAATTTAAACCATGCCCTTAAACCTAAGTTAAAAAAGTTAATTTCATGCAAAAATAATTAACAATATAATTATCTCGGACTTTAATAATTTTCTTAAATAGGCCCTTGCCCCGGTCCAAAACGACTACAAGCTTTTTTCGGTGCGACGCAGTAGTTTTTCGCAAGATCGAATTTGTCCACCTTTCGTGAAACACCCTGTATATATGATAGGGTGTTTCACGAAGGTGGACAAATCTCGATATTCCGAAATTACGCGTACGCAGCAAAAGGCTTGTGTCGTTTTAGGTGCTAGGCCAGAACCATTTAGGAGAATTGATTAAAGTCGAGGATAATTAAGTAGTCAATTCTTTTTGCGTAATAAACTTTTTTTAAATTGTGTTTAAGGGCATAGTTTCAATTAGAAAATTGCCCAGCGTCATCGAAAACACTAAATCAACAAGTTGCAGAACGATAGACGGTACGCGAAGCATTTTACGGTTTCTGAAAATACCGTATAAATTCGACGGGTTTTTGTTTCGGTTTGCTATCGGAGCGCATCTCCGCCCCGGCAGCACGTGCCCCGTGGAGAGATAGTGCATCCAACCTCTGCTGCGCTGTCATCGCGCGATGCAGCAGAGGCTGGTTGCACTATCTCTCCACGGGGCGCGGTGACGCCGGGGCCGAGATGCGCTCCGATAACAAACCGAAACTTAAAACCCGTCGAATTTGTACGGTTTTTCAGAAAGCCGTAAAATGCTTCGCGTGCTTTCTATCGTTCTGCAATTTGTTGATTTAGTGTTTTTTGACGATGCTGAGCAATTTTCTAATTGAAACAATGGCCTTAAACCCAATAATAAAAAGTTGATTACGCAAAAATAATTAACAATATAATTATCTCGGACTTTAATAATTTTCTCAAAAAGGCCCCTGGCCCAGGACCAAAACGACACAAGCCTTTTTTTGCTGCGACGCGTAGTTTTCGCAATATCGAATTTGTCCACCTTTCGTGAAACACCCCTGTATATATATATATATATATATATATATATATATATTTAATGTTATCCCGCAGTTTTAAAGCGGCGAATAAAGAAACCTTACAGTCAATAACAGATTAAAGGGTAATTGCAAAAAAAAAAGTGGTTAATTAGCAGCCCAATTGGTACAAGCATGCCGCAAAACAAGTCTTCCAATAAAACTTTCTTTAGCAATATTTTCATCCACAGGACGTAATTATAGTCGGTGTCACAACCTCCTCCACATTTGAAACTCCCGCTCTTTGGACCCGCGCGAGGTGAACTACGCCCCGCTGCGAGCTCTTGGATTAGCTCTTGGATTGACTTGGCTGCGGAGCTGAACGACGTACGCAGTGTCTCGACTCCCGGTACGTCTAGTGTACGTACCACAGCCTCTTGTAACTTCGTGTTCTGTGCACCAAGCCAACGTTGGTTCTGTGCGAACTTCGTGCAAAATGGACCCTGAATTGAAGCGTCAGCTATTTGCCGCGCGAGCAATTGGGTCTTCGGACATAGGAAGATACGCCGCGGAGGACGGCTGCCAGCAACGAAGATAGCGCACGTCTGAGCCTCCCCAGCCTTCGGCGCGCTCGGCAGAAGCGTCAGATCACTCAGTGCCTCAGTCGTGGACATTCGGTGCATCCAGTGCGAATATCGAGGGCCTCCGGAGCGAAAGGACGAGAACATACCTGAACACGTTTGTCGCCACGCGAACGCCCGATTGCCTCCCAACCAAATAGCATTTAGCTTGTCATCTTTCGTGGCGACATGGGTGCTGGAAGACTCGCTGTCGCGACCACTTATCTGGCAGCACTTTAAAGAGCAGCGGCGCCGCTTTACAGAAATGACGTGCCCATAAAAGTCAACATCTGCACGCGCAAGCAAAAAATCACGCTGAGAAAGCAGAAAATGCGCCACGAAAGCAGAGAACACCCCAAGAAAATGAAAGTAACAAACCGCGCTATGGAAGCCAAAACCCCGTCGCTACGCTTCCTATCGCTAACGACCTGCGGCTAGCTGCCAGACACGCGGTAGCTTAACTTTAGAAAGTCTCACTCAAGCACCTGGGTCAACAGCAAACACTGATGGCTTAGGCGAAACGTCTAGTCGGAGATGAGGCGAGACAGCGGCGGCGACGTGCTTCTTTTGTTATGGAATGAATCCAAACGGAGGTGCCCATCTTGTAAACCTCTTGTAAAGAATAATAATAACTCTTATTGTGGGTTATTCTTTAAAGGATGTATGAACCGATATCTGAAGCTGCCGAAATAAGCCCCGGACAAGCTTCCCAGGACCGCACTATACCTAAAAATGCTATTCATGTAAAGGGATGGAGATCGATTATATATTCTTGGAATGACGACCGCCGATTGAGCCAGAAGCGCCAGAAGCCTTCCGACGCGCGCGAGGCCCTCTGGGGATTACTCGCAACGGAACTGACGACAACAAACCGCAACGGAACTGACGTCAACAAGTCGAGCCGCCGACGCGCCACAGCGTGGAAGAAAGGTGCGCTTTGAATAATAGTAGACGGATGCCCGTCGCGTTGGAAGTTTGCCAACCAATCCAGCCAAGTTAGCTGCGCGCTACCTGCCAGCCACCCGGCCACCCCCAGTCCACTTTCTGCACCTGCGTCGTAGCGACGGCGGTGACTTTGGTCTGTGTGGCTCTTTTCGATGCGATGTTTTCCGTCCTGTACCAGATTCAGCTCACCAGCGATCCTGATTCGTACTTTGGCCACGACGACGTCTGGCAGCAGCGTTCAAGCACGTCGGATTTCCGTTTCGATCGTCTGAGGGGGCCCGCATCGTCGCATTTCCGTTTCGTCGCGCCACCACGCGGCGTGAGCGCACGCCGGAGCCAACGAGGTGGGTCAGAGTCAACTTTGGTGGCTCACCATAGCCGCGTTCTGCGTAACTACAGGTTTGTTGTCGTCACGAAACGAGCTTTCAAAGAACTCACCAGGTGCACCTTATAATATTTATTTCCAGCAATCATACATTTTAGACTACTTTAGTGTTTCAAGTACCGTCATTTACATGAGCCACTCGTGTGCTGTAAGTATCAAAAGGACGAAGAATTTAGATTCTGTTTTTTTCGGTTCAGCATCCCTTTGGGCGTAAAACTATGCTGCTCACAAGAAAATTG
>JAZHYW010018151.1:0-20104 GCA_037355805.1 Ixodes ricinus
CAGCACCCAAACATTATCACCTTATCGCTCGATCCCGTTCATTCAGATGAAAAAAACCGCTCCCATATGCAACCGGAACTGAAAATGTCGTAGAACACGAAAGTAAGTGGCGCTGGTGTAGTTGGACGCTTCATGGCGGCACTTCCGTCCACGTGACCAGAATTGGCGAATGCGAAGGCGAGCGGCGAAGGGAAAAGAAATGCGGTACTCGGAAAACTTTATATTGCTGGTCTTAGCAGGCTATTAATGTGAGCTCGTTCTGAGCATGCGCTCTAAACATCGTCCTCAAATATGGCGTTCAGTGAATACCCCCTATACTCTGTTTCACTTTAAGTGTGAGCGTAGCAGAAGCTACAGGAGCGAGCTCCGGGCTTTCAGCGTGCCTGCCAAGCACCGAGCCATCGGTGTAGACATGTAACCATCCTAGGACTCTATTAGCTCTTCAGCGAGGCCTCGGGCGACAACTTGTGCCGTGAGTTGTTTGTTTCTGAGCATAGGAATGAACTCATTGATATTCAGCGATCGGGCGTATGGCGTTAGAGCTGGGTAGATCATTTCATGGGCTTCCATAAGCCCTTCAAACTCTGTTGCGAGATATCCTAGACGAGGAGGGGGCGGCTGCGCGAGCGGTTCGGGGAGAACCCGTAGACTGGCAGGTCTTTTGGTGTGCGATGTAACGAAGCGTCAGTTCTTTGCAATGTTTTTCAACAAGGTTCATTCTTCCTTCTACTAGCGTCGGAATGTTGGGTGAGCACCTGGGTAGGCCTAGCCGAGACATAAACGAACAGCAATTCGTTGGAGTGTTTCAATGGACCTCTCAGTTCTAGGACACCCTAGTGTAGGGTATCTGTAGCGCGTTCTTTCGCTCCACGTGCTTTGAGCTGGGGTGTGAAAACACACTCGGCCACCGATTAAACACGAAAAAAAAAAACTGCCAAAAGAGGGCAACGATATGAAAACTAAAATGTCATTATATATCCCTGATTGTATTTGCTTTCATGTGCATCGACTAGTAAGGTCAAACTTTGTACCACGCAACACGCATTCTGTGCTGCAAGTATTGCTAGCAGAAAGATGAGCAACCATTAGTGTAAGGTTTCTGAACGCCATGTTTGAGTGTGTTGTTCAGTGGGCATGCTCAAAAGCAATTTTAATGGTGGGGGATGCACGTTGGATAATTACAGTGGAAGCTCGCTCTCGCCATGCGCTCAGCAACCACGGACTCATGCATGCTACGGCCATCAGTAGATACCCCAATGAGTTATTAGACCCTAATATGCCGCCAATAGTAAAATAAACCTCCGAGATGCCAAACTGATTGTTTCTGTGTTTGTTTCGAAAAAAGAACCCATTAAAACGCTGCACACACTTGAGTTTTTCCAAAGTTACCTTCTTCGCGCTTCTAGATAACACCCTGCGAGTTTCGCAGTATACCTTTATCTTTATAAGAACAAAACGTTATTAATGGGAATTGTATAAACTCTTTACACCTTCGAACGCTCTTCAACCTCTACATTTTTTGTGCTTTTTGCAGGAGATGTTTTCCGTGCGTTCCGTGGAACACCCTGCGTATAGTAATAACCGGCCTTATAAACTCGGTAGTTAAGAGGTAGTTTTACAAAAATAGAAGGCGAGCGCTGTGTAAGACGACCTAGACATTTGACATGTAGTAACGGAGCTCACACTGTTGATGTAGGAACACCCAATATACAGTTCACATTTCTACTATTCACTCGCAGAAACAACAAAGAACAGCAATTACAAAAAACACGCCAGATTAAAAACATAGGCTTTCGTTAGTCGGTAACAAGTTAATAGTACAAGCGAAGCTCAGAAAAGTTCGTAATAAACGGCGTAAATTATATCGCAGTGGTTCACCAAAAAAAAAGATAATAATCACACTTATTGGGAGACATTGCAAATGTCTGGTTTTGCAGAACCCAGCCTAGAGCAGACCAACCCGAAGAGATTCGACATGGCTTCTTCCTGAAACAGTTTGCTGTGCCGACCGTCGACCTCTATGTAAGGAACGTAGTTTATATGGGGGACTAAAGCCCACGTCTTCTGTCCCATCTTGTAGAAGAGCAGCGAACCCAGCTTTGACTTGACGCAGCGATCGATGCTTTTCCAATTGAGACCAATGGCTCCGGCGCACGCTTGTGCCACGTCCAGTGGCGATTTTGAAACGGACATGCAGTTGACGTACTCGAGACTCCTGTAGCGCGCACTCGTCATTGCTATGGCACATGTCTGTATCACGTTGGCCAGACATTCTTTGTTGCCGTGATGGCACTTGATTTCAATCACCTTTTTGGCGTCCTTTCTGGTGATTTTTTTCATGGTGGCGAGCCCGAACGGTACCAGGCGGATTTCCACGAGCTTCCCAAGCTTGTCATACGTGGGCCACAGCTGGTCAGTGATAAAGCGCTGACTGAAGGGGCAGTACGATTCGTAGAAGAGTCGCACCTTGACGACGGTTGAAGTGGGAGCAACCTTGGATGCTCCACCTATGGCGTGGCCTTGGCTGAGGAAAAACAGCGTTAACCACAGGACTGCCGCCCCGCTGGCAGGGGGTGCCATGGTTCGATAAAGGGTGACCGTGAAGCGTGTTCGACTGCCGAAGGTTGTGAAGTGTTATGTTCAAATTGACTTCGATTTCACTTTCTTCTCTTCTTCCATCTTTGGCGTTCTGCCGTACATCCCAAGTAGCTATCCACAGAAACGAGGCTCACCATGGGCTAGCAAACACTAAGCAAACACCAGCCCGGAGCAACGCGGAGCGAAAGCTCGCGCTGCAGAACCCAGGGATCCTGGGTTCAATCTCCACCCCTGCCCGTTTCGATCTGGATGAGCATCGTAACGGCGTGCGGTCGTGTATCACTACTGCGTGGTGCACGTTAAAGGAGCTGTGCAACGATTATAATGTCGAAAGCTTTTGCATCTTGTACTTTTGACATTGTTTATCTTGTCACAAAGGACAGAAAACGCATTGTAGTATTCTGAGTTTAGCTTTGGAGGTCGTACGAGCACGAATTCTGAACGAGAGAAGCGCGTGAACCACTCGCAGTGGCGCGTGCTCAGCTCATGCGAATATCGCTTTAGAACAGTTGACCCTGGGATTCTGAATAAACAAGTAGACAGTCACCGCTGTCCTTCCTCGCCCTCGGTGGAGCCCGCGAGGACGCGGGTCCCCGCCGTTACTGGGTCGTCTTTGCGGATGAACCCGACGTCTACTCCCCGGCCATGACGACGCCTGCAGCAGCAACTGCCGCTCCTTTCCCGACTTTGACAAGGCAATACATCGCCACCACCGGTATTCAAGACAATACACGCAGCCCTGCGCCGGTACACGACAGCACATCTTGAACGGCCACCTCACTACCCACACCGGCCACCCCCGAAAATACAAAACGCATCTCCTTTGAAATGTTGCGTTTCCGCGGCGTAATCGCGAGGCAAAAATTAGAATATTTCCCGATGGGCCTCCTGCGTTGCCCAGGGGTGCTGCGAAAAGGGACTTGTTAGGCCTTGTTTTGGGTAGTACAAACTTGAGCGTCTCAAACTCTCAGGCATGCAGAAGCGAGCCCGCTCTGGTGCGGAGCGCGAGATCACGAGGAAAGTACAAAGAAACAACAAAAATCCGAACGCCGTCAAAGCTAAGACGCTGAGAGCGCGAGCCATGAGATGCCGTTTCACGCGTTCCAAAGTGGACATGACAAAGAAAAAGAAAAATGAAAGTGTCGCGACACAGGTGTTTCGACGTCACCGCCTACAGTAAAGAGACGCGTACCCTAGCGGTAGTCTCATGAATTTGGCACTTTTGATTGTCTTGCGGCGTTCAGTCTGGCCGATTTTCGGCGTCTAAGGGTGTTTTTCGTTCTTCAGCACCAGGCAGAATTAAAAAGCTCGACCAACGTGCCATAAGTAGTGCGAGGCTCCATCAGGTGAGCTTGTTCTACCCAAAACGAGGGCGCTACAGTTTGCTCAAAGCTTCAGCGCAGGAGGCCTATCTGCAGCCGAGAGCGGCGGCCATGAGAACCACGCGGCGTGACGTGAAAGGGGACTTGTAAGAAATGGCAAGTTCTGCAGCTACTTGCTCCGTAAAAGGTAATTTTTCTTTAAGTGTCTTAGTTCCAACATAAAAATAAATGCGTCGAAACCTGGTATCATCGACAAAAAATTTTATTATACGGAGTTTCCGTGGCGCCATCTATCCGATGTCACCAAAGTTCAAGTTCAAATAAAGAATTTGAACTTGAACTTTGAACGTGAACTCTATCTGCTAGCGCGAGGAGTTGCCAGAACCCGGACGGCCGCAGAGTCTGATGTTGCAAGCACCTATACTTCGTTTCAGCTTCCGTCCGAGCGCAGCCAAAGGCTGAGGGACGGTTCGCAACTTCGAGAAGAGCATTCCTACGCACCACAAAGTAGTCCGCAAAAGTAATACTTTTTTAAATAACTGTTTTGTGCGTAAACATTGCACAATATTCCAGATTTGTACTGCAGAGAATGATTTGCAACTAAACGAATTAAATATCTGAAGTTTATGTTTTTATTAATATATGTAAATGCATGTGGTTTGGTGAAAACACGCACGTCCTCTGGCAACACGGCTGCAGCGCTCGGTTTTTCTGTGAGAGGTCGTTCCCGTAATGGCCGAATCATGTGCTTCGCTGCTTTCCTCACCGGGTCGCTTCAAAACGTCCTTTCGCAAAGGCACGTTTGGGCGTCAGGCGCGAGAGGTCGTGATGAATGTCTACTTTCAAATTCGGCAGGAGACTCCGGCCGCGTCGTACCGCGGATGCGTTGTAAACTAGAAAAGCGTCCGGGCCACTACAATTCACTGATACGCGGCGAAATCAGGGCACCCATTTACCTGCCGATCACATTGAACGCCGAGAAGCTGGGGGAAAGGACTGCGCCTGGAGCCATGGTATATCCAGACAATACAAGGAAACATCAACGGCCGGGTCATCGGGCACGTTGCAATGTGTACTTACATCTCGAAACTATGCCGAAATGCCGAACAGGTGGAAAGCTCGGACACAGACGCCAGCGGCCAGCCTACGTACTGACATCCCCTCTGACTAAATTTCAGAACGTGAAAGGGCACTTTTTAAACCTGTAGCAGACGATACCGTTGATACACCAGTAGCAGACGAAATTCTCGGCGAGCACGGGCGGCGCGGACGACCAGCGGCGCAGCGGAGTGATACAAAAGTGCAGGCGAGATCGCGTGACCTATTGCCGGCGTGTGATTGGCTCCGGCCACACGTAGCTTTGGCTGCGCTCGGACGGAAGCTGAAACGAAGTATAGTAACGTGGTCGCGAGCGGTTGAGTTCTCGCTGCCGACTGATGGCGATAGAGAGAACTTCACTTGAACCCCGCGCGTCCCCTTTTCACGTCAGAGCGCACGTGACTCGGAAGGTGGTAAGGGAGTTGAGAGGTGCCAATAACCTCAATCTTTGTCATTAAGAAAAAAAAAAAAGGAACTAGGAGATTAAAGTTTCCCTCTGTAGTTGCTAATGCCAGTTCAAGAGTACACTTAATGTCTTGACTGTCAGTGTCCATTTTCCTTTCAATGCCGATTGCGATCTGCTGTGCTGCTTCCTGATGGTTTTTCTCACAAAGAGATTTATGGTTCACCTACAGTTGACTCACGTTGTTTCCAGAGCCTGGGGGCGATCCCCACACTCTTGGTGCTTCCGTCACCTCGGTTTCCGTTGTACGTGTAGCATGGAATGATGTTTTCTCCTTTGCTGCCAGCATGGCATCCCTTGTCACATCTTCTGCCTTAGTGGCGTCCATGATATGTTCCTTTGGCTCTTCGTCTGCAGTGAATGCCCCTGCGACTCTGGAGTACGTTCTCACACATTCGTCACCACTATATGTCAAAATCGAAAACACTTCGGACACTTCGGAACTCGGCACTCACGTCTTATGTGTCCCGCGCTTTATAGGGTAAACAGAGCGGCGAACGACCTGGCATGACAATCAGCGCTGTTCCGCCAAATATGTCCATCTGTTGGGGTACGTCTTCGATGTTTACGCGTGTCTTCAGTTCCATTCGGATTAATCTGGTTGTCGACTTTACACATTCGGAACCTTCAGCACGCAATGTTTCCCTTGCAATTTCAGTCACGTTCCTTTTAGAGCTCCAAGACTTTACGTACGACCTCGTCGGGTACATGAAAGGGCACCCAGTGCCGTCTAAGGTGCGCTACAGTTCCGTTAGGGTCAAGCGCCAAACAATTCAGGTTCTTTACCTTGAGTTACTTGGTTTTTATCACCCGTTGTTTTGCCGCAGTAAATTGAAGGCTCAGCACCCATACATGTATACGTGACTCATCTGGTATGACCCAAAGGTGGCGATTTCCTTCAAGACATTGCACCTTCCAAGCTCCTCTTTGAAGTCCTCGATCAGGTAGGGTCGTCCTCCGAGGTAAGAGCGTAAAAACACAGAGTTTAGCGCAGCAGTTTCCGTGATCAGAGGTGGCAGGATAACTTTGTATTCACCATTTGAGGCAAAAGACGATGATCCGCGACCGTGAAAGGCCGTTGAAAACGCTCCTTGGAAGCTCATTCTTTTTCGAACGTCCGTCTTTTTCGGCGTCTAAGGGACGCTTTTCAGCCTGACACTCCTACTCGAGGCCACTCAAGGCACGCTTGCAGGGCTTAGCACCGAGTCGGAGTTTATATGTTTATATGTTTCGCTATCGCGTTCTACTCTTGAAGGCGAAGCTTAAGCGATCTCCAGGTTTTGACAGAAAAAGCGGGTACATTAAAATAGAAGTTCTGGTGTTCCGCTTCGCAGAGTTAAAAAAAATCAACATGGTCATTTTCTTAACCAACTTCAACATCCCTGTCACCTGTGATGTTACATTTGCCCATGGTGAAAGAAACATTTAGGTGATCACTCTGTCCAACGTGGCGACCACATTATGATCGGCGCACCGATCGCTTCACTCGCAAGGGGATAGATGGCGCCCAAGTATCGGATCCCACCCAAACCGACCGCTTCGGTTGTTTCTCCCAGCGGTGGTCCTGTATTCCCTCGCTCACCGTTCTTCTTGTACCTCACCGCCGTCAGCGCCTCCACCAAGTCGCCAGAGTCCGTAAATTTGTGTTCTGTTCCATCTTCCCCTTCTTCGGGTTAAGGCTCACCTTCGTGCACGATGGTGGCACCTGTGATCGCACAGCACAAAAGAAACATCTTCCGAGGGAACAATGGGGGTGATGCGGAGCACTCGTGTTGGTTCCGAGGAAAGAGTCAGTTGCGTGCTGACGTCGAGAGATGGCGCCACCGACTGCCCTAGCGTTACCTCCTACGCGAGCCTTCGTCGCGGCTCGCGGCAGAGAAACTTGAAACGCTCGCCGCTCGCCGTTTATTTTTTTTTCACACTTGAAGGAGAGGAGACTAGAGGAGAAGAGTTGCGCGTGCGCGCGCGGTGTGAGTACAATCGAACGCACGCGCAGTGCACGCAGCTGGTAGAGAGAGAGAGCGGAGAGAGTAACGCGCAGCTGTTGGAGAGAGGGAAGGAGGAGAGTTGCGCGTGCGTAGTGTGGGTGCGGACTACGACGCCGCGGGACATAGACCCAAGCAAGAGATGCTCCGCATCTAAAACACGAGGCCAGCCACTGGCCGCACACCGCCACCACACAGCGAAAAAGGTGAGCACGCTAGGCGCCGACACCGTGGCCGCCAAGGAGGGACCTCATACCTCAGCGCCCTCTGCGGCGGCACGGACTAACTACTCCTGGTTCGAGGCTAGCTCAGAACACGATCTGGTCGCTCGCTCCCCGCGGGGAAGGAGGCCTGAGTCGTCACCTAAATTTGTTTGTCCACCGTGCACTTGCCTCACCACTTCGCAATGTAGCCAAATAAAGGAATTTAGCACGCTGTTCAGCGATCAGAGAGGAGGCGCATAGGAGATCCACGAGAGTATATACCGTCTCTTCCGCCATCTATGGGGGGGGGGGGGTTAGAGTTGCGAATAGTAGAAGTATTAGCAGCATCCCTTGTTCGCTTTGGTTCAGCCCCCTTCTGCCTTTGCAAGGTTAGGGTGGGTTAAGGTGTATCCACACGACGGACCAAATTGCTGTTTTGGTCCGCGGGCCGCGCATCACGTGATCTTACGTCACCGGTTTTCGAGGTCCGCCGGCGGTCCGCGGCCCGCGCTTCTGAGAAATGCCAAGCGACTTTTCTCGCCCGGACCTTGGCGGCGGACCGCGGCGTTTTTAGTATAATTGAAGCGCTAAGTCTGGCAACAAGCTGGCTGTTGACCGCCAACTGTTGAAGACGAAGAAGACGAACCTTTTGTTGTGCGACGAAAAGAGTTGACTATGCAGACCAAGATCTTTCCTGCACATCCAGGGCTTCATCAGCATGCCCTTTTCGGTTCACTAAGTCCTCCTCGTCCTCAATAGTCAACGCCAGGGCCACCGCGGCCAAACGTCTCTTTCGTTCAACCTCCATCTTGGCTCCTTACAAATAGCCTCAAAGCAGCTCGCTGCATGCGTTTGGTGGAGCTGTGAGGTCGAGGTTAGACCGGCCCGTTCGCTCTGTCGTCTGCTCTTTTGGTCCGCCGTGTGGATGCTCATTGCAGCCGGGCGGCCCGCGGAGCCGCGCATCACGTGATCAATCGGTCCGCGGCCCGGTCCGTCGTGTGGATACACCTTTAGGAGTATAGTCAGTACAGTCAGTGTAGTCACGCGTGGCTATCAAGTAGACGTCGTCGATTGCGATGCAGCGTTAGTGGCGCCGTCGTTAAGCCTCGTTCACTGTCCAACTGTCTCGCCAGAATCCGCCACTGCTTCGCGTGGAACAGGAGCTGGACGACACGCTCGCTTCGCCGAACCCGGTGCAGCTCGCGTTCCAGTGGATCGATGAATTCACGCTCCAGGCTCGTGCCAAGCTCGTACTGTGAGAAAGACGAGAAGGAAAACGTGTGTCTGTCGTAATTTGTCAGTGCTGCATCGTCTATGGTTCCCACCAGAGCTGTTAATAGAGACAATTTGGTCATTCATTGGGAAGTATAGGAGGCAAACGAGGCGGCGCCATTGGCCGAGAGGGTCTGGGCGTGTTTTAGTGCGTCTTCACAGATTCGAATGTTCGAATGCGCTGGTCGCGGGAAACGAAACTAACAAGTGCGTCAGAGTAATACGAGGTGACTGAAAAAATGGTGCACGTGAGTTCTCGATCACGGTCATGCAAAATCTAAGTCTAGAAGACTTATCAACGTGATCAATACGCCAGGCTCCGAGGCTGGGCAAATGCCGTCAGGCCGAGCAAAACAGCGTTCGAGAGGCACATTCGATTCTTACGTCTTTTTGCGTGATCCCAATCAAAACACCACGTGCACTATATTTTCAACCATGAAGACTTGCTCCATTTAACCCTTACGCACTTATTAAAAGTGTTTCTCGCTACTACCACTACGGGGAATGCTTCCGGCTTCTGGTTGATCAAAGAGCACGTGAAGCCTTCCATCTGCGTCTCGTGCGCGCCCTGGCTCTGCCCGCTCCTCCCATTGACCAACCTTTCTCTATAGACCCATTTCGAAAGTCGCGTGCTAATTTTTAGAAGGTCGGAATTACTACACAATTGACTCCGTAAGTGATGACGTCACAACATGGCGTCTGGGTCCAAACAAACCGTTGCTAGGGACGTTGCTATGGACTAATGCATGGAGACTCCACATGAGGCTAGATTTTTGCTTACAAGTAAGTAAATAATTTTTGTAAGCAACCTAACTTCTTGATATCTAATTATGAAGATGTTCTTGTCGTCTCAGTGTCGTATCGCAACGATGCAAGCCATTTCTGAAGTCTTACACTCCGCTTTGCTTTGGTAGCAGACGACACGATAGATTTGCTGGCCTCTGTTGCAGCGGGCGTCTTCATTGAATTGCGTCGGTAAACGAGCGACAAAAACAAGTGCATCACCATAACCGTAAAGGCCTCCGCAATGTGCGTTTTTTTTTCTGTGAACAACTTAGCTTCGTTACGAGGGGTGAAAATGCAGTAAAATCAAACCACGTCATGCAGATCAGTTACGACGACGACCTGAAGTGCATTCATTACCGGCGTAGTGCAGGCCAGCATGAGAAACAAATCGTACGCCGTCGAGGTAAGTCGTTTGTTATTATTATTATTGTGGTTGTCAGGTTATTAAAGAATTGCATGTCTATCGCGATTTCGCAGTATTTTGCTTTTTTTTTCCCCTTTGTATACATCAAATTCCGTGGATGTGCTCTTTTGGTGACGATCTTCATCAAACCCGCGATGCGAGTACAATCTGTAATAAACTCACCTTATGTTTTTTATCCAGTTCTTTCGCGCTTTGGGGTCTTGCGGAAATCTGAAGAAACTGCAAGAATCTTCCTCCACGCGATGGTTACAACCAGGTATACGAAGCACCCTCGCATAGCGCGAGTCCGCAAACAAAATTTGGGATCTCAGCCGTTCGCCTGAAGTGCTTTTCTCACGGGTGCAATGCGATCTTTTAGCAGACGATCATCTCGATCGACGCCCGGACTTTCGATAAACCATATTTTGCATCGCACCCCACTATGAAATCTTATAAGTGTTTGAAACTCATTATATTTCAAACCAATGCGATGTCAGAATATCGTCTTTATTCACACGATGCAAACGACGGCCCCACTTGGCCGGCCGGCGTGCGGCAGACGGCATACTTCTTGCATTCGTCGTCTGCTGCAGGCATCTTGAGGACCGGAAGTTGCAGTCGTAAATATTTCAGAAACGAGCGATTACCGGCACACTTCTGTCGAAACATATATGACATTCAAGCTTTCTATATCTGTGATTTTTAGAAGTTTAAATCCTACTCCTGATTTTTGAACGGTCGGGTTTTCGTAGCGAAACCGAGCCACATGTATTTGTCCATAACAACGACCCTAGCAACGGTTTGTTTGGACCCATGACGTCACACTTACGGAGTCAATGGCGGAACAACTGACGCTGTGAAACGTGCAAGTCATTCCCGCCAGAGGGTGAACGTCAGAACGCGGCCAACGCTAGCAGCCGACGAGCCAATCAAATATCGTCGAAAGTGCAACGTCACTGCGCTCAACCCCTTTTTCTGTGGGTGTGCTTTTGCTTTCTAAGTACAACCAAATCCATAACGTGTGCCGTGACGTTGCGGGTTTAGTCGGCCATTGTGCAGGGGTTCCACAGCTGTCAACAGAGGGCCGTCTTTCGAAAGCGGTCTATGCAGGCTCAGGTACCCACCAGTGGGGATAATCTGGCGAAGAAGGCGGTGAAAAATTTGGCGGCCGTTACTGGCAAACGCCGCATAGATCTTGGCGCCGGCCAATCATAGCCGCCGGATTTCTTGCCGGCTTTTTTCGCCAAGGATCCAGATTAGGGCCCCAGGGGCCTAATCTGGACCCTTGGCGCACGTGCTCGGAGCACGTGAGCCAAGGGTCAGATCAGGCGCACGTGCTCGGAGCACGTGCGCCAAGGGCGATTAGGCGCACGGGGAGCAGGGCGCAAGGCGCACCTGCTCGGAGCACGTGAAGCGAAAAGCTCGCGCTGCAGAACCAAAGGATCCTGGGTTCAATCCCACCTGCCCGGTTCGATCTGGACGAGCATCGTGCAGCGCGGGATGTGATCCTACTGCGTGGTGAACGTTAAGAGCCCCAGTCCAGCGGTTGTACTGCTTAGAGTAACTGTATAGTGTTGCGATAGGCCTTGGCCAAGGTCACGTCCTTCCTTCGCTTCCCCTTCTTGTCCACCCGGCGGGGTTTGGCCTTCCCATTGAGGGTAGGCGACCGGCCGTCTGAGCCGTTGTTGACCGAACACGTCGCCCGGCGCCGTGTTGACGCCGCCACACCTGGGAGCGGAGCTGAGCTGAACTATCCAGGAACAAGCTGCACTGCCGGGGGAGGATTCCGGGGGACGACGCCGGCGGCGGGACTTCCGGGCGAGTACGTTCAGTTCAGGTTTTCGTCCGGCGCCACTTGCGGATTATCCCGCTAAACCTTTCCTGAGCCACGACGCCGCATAATGAGGGGATCATCTCCATCACGGTCAACGTCTCACGAGCTGACAGCGGACCCTTCGTCACCGACTCCTGGCGCGGCTTATCGAGGTCAAGAGTGCCCCGGCGCCGGATTTGGAAGCCCGTCCGACGCTGCAGTGTGTGCGTGTATGTGCGTGCGTGCTCGAGAGCATGAGTGGGGGCGGGGCCTGAACATGACGTTCGTTGGCAGTTCGGCCACCATTGGCTGCCAACCGCGGGAACATCGACAGCGACTCTATAAAAGAGCAAACGAGAGGTGGCAAGGTGTGCTCTCGGACGATGGAGACTTCTGTATATATGTAATTAAACAGAGTTTATCGTGAGACACCCTCCCGTCTCCTGATGTCCCTGCCTGGAGTCGGCCTGCGGTTCCTGTAATCGCCTGGCCCTGCCTGAGGCTGCCTGGGAACTCCTCGGTCCCAACAATAGGCTCTGCTTGCAGGCGGAGCATATACAGTTACTCTAGTACTGCTGTGCTGGGCGCGCTGTCGACGAGCGCCGAGGAGGAAAATTGCAGTGTGGAAGACGGCCACTCCGTGGGCAAAGAACACCGGAGGACGGGAAAGCCTGTTGATGCAGGGACCGACGCCGGAGGGGACGACGCCGCTAGCAGCGCAAGTGGGATTAGGGACCACGGAGAGGTCGACGGGGAGGACAACAAAGAGAGCTGGCAGAGGGGGCAAAAGGAAGGACGACTAAGAAAAAACCGGAAACTTGACGGCCTCCACCCCCACCCGCCACCCTCACCGACCTTGGCCGACCCCGTGACCGCTCCACGCGTTCGTCAGAATGTTCCCTCAGGGGGGGGCTTCTTCTGCCACCGACCTCTGACTTCCCTACTCGTGCCTTACAATTATGGACCTTACCAAAATAGCAGTCATTACAGACACCGCGAGTGGGGCCATCTCTGTTGACGGGGTAAGCATAAAGTGCCCCTGCTAGCTGTGTTTCGGGATTACCTTATTATCGGGGGTAAATTTTTTTTCACCTGTTTTTTATGTCTTATAACAACAACAATGCTTATCCCCTGCCCAATGAGGTGGGGAAACTGTATACGAACCGCTCAGGTGCGCCCTTTAGTTTTTTTCATTTAAACGCACAATCCATTCGAAATAAGCATGATGACCTAAGCATCCTTTTAGAAGGTTTCAAATTTCTTTTTGATGTAATTATGTTGACTGAAACGTGGGCTGACGCGAAAACTGATGTTCCGACTTTAGAATTATACAAAACGTACTCCGTAAACCGCTCTTCACAGCGAGGAGGCGGTGTTTGTATGTATGTAAAAACTAATCTCAACTGCACCGAAATTAGCGACTTCACGACAGTGCAACGCGATTATGAAGTTTTAACGGTCAAACATTCGAAGTGCGTGTACTGCGTGATATATCGCCCTCCGAATGGTGATATTTCTTGTTTCCTAGAGTTCATTGCCAATTTTTTTGTGTTTATTGGTGAAAATAATCTCACTTTGTTCTTGGGTGGAGACTTAAATCTCGATATGCTCTCTTCATCACCGAGGCAGCTAGAGTTTTTCTCCTTATATCAGTCGTACGGATACTTTAACCCAATCTCTAAACCCACGCGAATAACTCCTTTGAAAGAAACATTACTTGATTTGTTTCTAACAAATGCCGACGAATCTCACGTGTCCGGAGGTGTCATTGGAACCACTATAAGTGACCACCTGCCAATTTATATGCTTGTCGACTCGAAGGTCGGGATACAGAAGGATGGAGATGACTGCCCAGTTTATTATCGAAATATCACTGCAGAAAATCTAGATGCATTTGAGGCTGAGATTTGCCGTACTGATTGGAGCACGGTGTGGTCCAGTGTTTCAGCTGACGAGGCATATGATTACTTTATTGGGATTTTTACAAAGATATATGAAAAGAGTTTCCCGTACAAAAAACAACTTGCCCACAGGAAGGCTCGGAAGCCTTGGGTGACAAAGGAGATAATCAAAATGATGAGTAAAAAAGACGCTCTCTACAACAAATTCATTAAATCCAGAAAACCAGGTGTGCTGGCGTTATTTAAAAAGCAGCGAAATGCTGTGACAAGTGCTTTACGTAAGGCTAAGCGTACGTATTTTTATGCTGCGTTTGAAAATGAGCGACGAATAGATATTATATGGAAGAAGCTTAACTCATTTCTGCGGCGTGGCCCTTTCGAATCTACAGCCATGAAGCTTAACATCGAGGGGGAGACGAGAGGTGGTTTGGCGTTGGCTGAAATATTTAATGACTATTTCGTAAACATTGTAAAGAATGGTAACGATGCCGATGAATTTCCATTTGTGAAAGGTGTCTCTGACACACTTTTTCTTGCCCCCACCGACGCGGAGGAAGTGGCATCAGTTTTTATGAACCTTGGAAATAGCAAAAGTACTGACATAGATGGTGTTCAAATCAAACCTCTGAAACATGTAATTAAATCAATTGCTCCTCTTTTAACACATATTTTTAATTTGGCACTTCAAAATGGCCATTTTCCAAAAAAAGATGCAAGTTGCAAAGGTTACGGTTATTTTCAAGTCTGGGGATAAAAACCACCTGGGAAATTATAGACCTGTTTCTGTGCTCCCAGTGTTTTCAAAGGGGCTAGAGAAAATAATACATGCCAGATTATACACCTTCTGCGAAAAACACTCTATCCTAACATCTTGCCAGTTTGGTTTTAGGAAGGGGCATTCGACGGAACTCGCGCTATTAAAACAGAAGGAACTAATTTTAAACAACATCGAAAGAAAATTGATTACCTTGGGGGTCTTCATTGATTTTTCAAAGGCTTTCGACCGTCTAAATCATAAAACTCTGCTTCAAAAATTAAATGCATACGGGGTGCGAGGAGTAGCCTCAACGATGATCGAGAGTTTTTAAAATATCGGCATCAGTGTGTCGTGATCAATAGTCAGCGCTCTAGCTTAAAGAAACTGACGTCAGGGGTGCCACAGGGGAGCATCCTTGGACCCCTTCTGTTTAACTTATACATCAATGATATAGTAAATATAGACGACAGTGCAGATTTTATAATTTACGCAGACGACACCAGTTTATTCTTTTCGGGGAAAGTTGTCCACCAGGTTTTATGTGCGGCAAATAGCGTTTTGCAGAAGATAAGTGACTGGACAATCTCAAACTCTTTAGTAATTAATACAGATAAGACGAAAGCAATACTTTTTCGATCCAAAAATACCGTGTTTTCATCTACTCAAAGGCTCTCTCTCCAGGGACGAAATATTGACTTTGTACAAAATGTGAAGGTTCTTGGTGTGATATTTAATGAGTACATGAGCTGGGACGCCGAAGTACAATGCATAGCTGGCAGACTTTCAAAAGTTGTGGGCATTATTTATAAATCCCGTCATATATTACCCCTTTCGGTCTTAATTCTTCTTTATAACTCCCTCTTTTACTCTTGCTATAATTACTGCTTCCTTGTTTGGGGTAGCACAACGGTTACAAATATGCATCACTTGCATGTTCTCCAGAAGAGAATAATTCGAATTATGTGCAATGCAGAGTTCAACGCTCACACATTACAACTTTTCAAAAACCTTCATATAGTTCCAATTACAGAGCATTATAATTATAAACTTCTTCTAACATATCAAACGTCTGTAAGGCAAAATCAACTTGTTTTTCTATCAATCGCCAATATGAAGCGGAGAGTGCCTGCATATGCAGGCCGTTGTGTTGACACATGGTCAACGCCTCGCTCGAGAACAGGCTATGGCCTCCAGATGTTGCAGTACTCGTTGCCTAATGTTATAAATAGTACACATAGACTGGGCACGAATTTGATGGGTTTGAGCAGAAAGGATATTCGTTCATTGTTTCTCTAGTGTTATTTGTGCCTATTCTGGATGGGACCTCCGACCTGCAAAAAAATGTTCGTAATGTACGTCAGATTTTGTTTGTTTTTGTTTTTGTTTAATGTTGTGTGTTTTGATCCAATGTAAACCTTGTTCTACGGGTCACTAGTATGTAAAATAGTTTCTCTCGTTGCTGGTGGGGAGGAGAAACTCTGTCAAGCGACAACAATCTGCTTTTTTCTTCCTCCCCCTCTCCCTGGAGAGAAGCAATAAAGTTGAAGTTGAAGTTGAAGTTGACCAAATTTTCCCATCTACGGCTGAGACACGCTCATTTTGGCCTAACTTCGGATCTATAAACATACACAAAACACCATTTTTCCCCACCGGACGAACAATACACGAACACTAGTCAAAAAGATGCAACATGAACCTTTGTCGAAAAAGTTCGCGGGTCAAGGTCACGAGCGAGCTGGTGTGGTATTAATCATGTTTAAACCATTAAACTGGGAATTATACTTGAGCTTGAAGACCCGCTGTCTATCGACTTTCTTCTATCCACTTCTGCTTCGTTTTCAAGTTTTTTGTTCAGTGTCAGGGGTATAATATTATGATAAATACACCTTTTGTTAGCATTATTTGGGTCACTTATGCACACCACAACTGCGACAATACAAAACGAAAAAAGAAGAACTGCGTCTGTGAGTGGTTGGTACGGCTGGTCGTGTCACACGTTCAAAAGCCCAGGGTTTGCTGTTAGACGCATGTGATTGAAACCCGCAGTGAAGGCAAACGTAAAGCTATTATACCGGGTGTCTCTAAGGAAAAAAAAACTATTTTTCGACTTACGTAAAGAAACCTACATTTTGAAGGAAGCAAAACTCTGAGCATGTGACACTCGCGGTTGAGACAGAACGCGAAAGCTTAAGAACGTAGATTAAAATTTAAGTAAGAGAGAAAGCTTACATTTATTTTTAAGCCGACGTCTATACAAGTCTAATACCGTTAAAATAAGGAACGACATTGTTAACAAAAATTATACTAGTAAAAAAAAAAAAAAACTACGGGTCACGTTTAAAGATGTTTCAGCTTCTTTCATTGCGTAGATTATTTACGGCCGAAAGGCACGTTTTGTTGTTGTTTTTCTTGTTTTCCCCAAAACCAACCGGTAGATTGCAATGAATGTTTCGCTTTGTATATAATTGTGAGTCTTTTTTTTCTTCTTCCTCTTTTTATTTTCTTCTTCCTCTTTTTAATAAACATGTTTAGAAAAAAAAAATGTCTGTTTTATTATTGTACATGCACGGACATAAAACTGAATATGTAAAAAAAGAAGGCATCATACAGTCATATTATTTCACATCATGTATTAAGAAGAATATAAATTACAGGAAGCTCCATTGGTGGATTCTTAGGAATGCGTTAGTATGACTTTTGGAAAAACCACCATGTCCTCCTTGGGGAGACGCTAACGCTGACCCCTTTACTTTTCTCTTTTGGCTTTTACAGCGGAGCTGTTAAGGGCTAGGTTTCCCAGGATCGTGTCCGTGTATGTCGACACAAACCACTACGTGGACAGCTACCGTCATCTATAAGCGACGGCGGCAAGCACACAACCAGTATGGTTTCCGCCGTCGCTCGTGGTGGCGGCAACCTCTCCAGCTATCTAGAGTGCCTTCATACACGCGCGCCTTTGCTTGAGTGGTGACATCTCAGCCGCTTTTCCGCCCAATCGCGACTTTATGCATTTTGAAGCGCGCTGCAATCTGGTGTCACTCAGCTCGAGCGCGTAGCTTTGGCCTGCTCGTAGACGCCATTTACCGCAAGTCACACCGGTGCGCGAGTGCACATCGCGTCGCATGGCAAATTCGAGGGCGGGAGATGGATGTCGTCGCCCTCAGACGAGACCGAACATGGCAACAGCCTTTCCAGCTATCATAGAAGAATGGATGAGTTGGGCTCAGTTGGTCGGGAATTCGTGGTAGGAAACAGCGCGAAAAAACAGGCAACGATGACGAAAAACTGCTGACCTGTGTTATCAGTGCAGCTCCGCGAATCTTCCTTCTTCGCGAGAGTGGAAAGAGCTGGATGTTTTTCCTTGTGCGCTGTTGTTGTTTCCTCTATGTTTGCTGCTGCTTTTTGGCAACTCGTGCCTGGGGTCCAGTGTTAGCCTTTCCCAAAAGGCTGGCGCGTCGTGGCGTTTCCAAGGGTCATGCTAACGCAGCCGAGATCTCTGTCCTCTACCCTTTGCAGTGCTGTGTTAGCTTTAGTATTGTGAGATTCCAAGCGTGGCTGCGGTAAAAATCGAATAGTTGGCTTGTGCATTCGGCAAATGAAAATGATGCCCAGAAGCCAGCATTCAAATAAGCCCACACTTTTTCAGTGCCGTGACGTTAGTGACAGGTAGACTTGCCAGTCGAGACAGACGGTAAATAAAAGCAAAAACAAAGGTACGCGAGGCATTTGTTTCGTGCGGCTGTCGCATGGCGTTGCCGGAGCAGGCTTCAAAGCATCCATTTTGCGCATCAAAACTGCTTGTAATCTGTTGAACATGATCGCTTAACACCAAGGAGAACTTCTGCCTGCCGCTGGCGTAACTCCTGTCATCCGATTGCCAGTAGAGACTTTCAGTTTCAGAGCGCGGTGAGTGCTAAAGTTTGCCGAGTTCAAAAACTTCATAAAACAGTTGGTTTGACCTAATATTTCAATCCCCTAATTCTTCGATGTTCGTTGATGTGTTTGTAGCAATTTTTCGGGCAAATCCGGGCATCATAAAGATAATGCCGGGTATCCCCTTAACGGCCTGTGTAACTCAACACTCCTCCATGTGCTTTAACGCTTGCCGAGGCGTGGCTGTGACAAATAATGAAAACATGTGACTGCACCTGCTCTGACTGCCAGTTAAAGAAGCGAACGCTGCTCGTTTTTTTGTTTTTATTTTGTTCCCACAATTACTATTGCGCGGCGAGAAAAAATTATATAATGCGTGTTTCACCAGGTTATTAATGTAAAGTAATAATTACTAGGCATATTTGAATGACATTAATATTCCACTGTAAAGACAGTACGGGTCAGTACCTTCTGCATGACGGTGAAAGGATGCGCATAGATGGAGGGCTCCCTGTTGGGGTCCGTGAAGCGGTCCGGCTTCCGCGCCGAGTGCGGGTGTTTCGCTCCTGAGCACGACGAGTGGAAGGCGCAGTTTTCCTGGCAGGAAGCGAAGTTTCCGCCGGCACGTCATCCGGAACAGCTTGTCTGGGTGGGAGCTGGGTACGAGTGTTCTACTAGTCACCGGTCGCCCAGGAAGATTCGGTCCTCGCCGCCACTACAAGGAGCGGACACGTGCGCGACTGCCCGGTGAAAATCGCGCATGCGCGTGAAGTTCATGGCCGTCACGCCAGCGTTCGCTCCACTGAGGCAGAAAAAAAAATCCAGGATTGTTTGCTGTATCCTTTAAATACTGAGGAGAGAGCCGCGGTGCGGCGCCACCCCTTGGCGATGCAGAGACGGCCTGCAATCCAGCCACGCCACTGTTCATGCTTTGTGCGAACGTGCAAGCATTACCATTGTCCTGGGACGATACGGAGTTTCGCACTAAATTTGGCGGGGAAATCGCATTGTCCGCGTGACATTATGACGTCACGTGACTCTGACGTCTTGTAGTCGGGGTAACGATCATGTGACGTCAGAGTTGCAAGGGACGTCACCATTTTTCCAGCAGAAACCTTTACTGGGCGTCATACCTTGGGAAGTCCTATGGCATCGCAATGTGAGCCACATGTTCCACTCTCGCAGCAACGTCTCAATCCTAAAGTTAAATCTAGTGAAAAGCGGGATGTGCACCCGTTCCCGCCGAAATCTAATGAACATTGTGACGAGACAGTATCACGTGACGTTGGTTTCTTGTTAAATGTGGCGGCCAACAACCCTGACACTTGCACACTGGGAAGTGCTGCGGAAATCTCGTCAAAACACCTGGTCGCCGTAGTTTCGACTGCGTTTAAGCTCGAGCGTGCTTTTACGCCAGCGGTATTTCACTGCGGTAAAGAGAGCGGGATGGTTTCCGGAACTCCCACGAAAAGTGCGGCAATCGTCACGTATGGAAGCGAAAGCCGCGCAGGGTAGCGAAGGCCGGTTCACACCTGCAGCGTAGAGCCTCGTGAGACGCTGGAAGCAGCGCTCATGTTAGGCACGCGACTTGCCGCGTGACGCCGATTATCGTGGCAACAACCGTATGACC
>JAZHYW010018152.1:0-34993 GCA_037355805.1 Ixodes ricinus
CAGCGAGAGGCTTCGGGGCCGAGTCCCAGCGTGGAAAACAAGTCGACACCTCGGCGGGAGGACTTGGAAGTTATCACTTCAACGACACGTCGTGGCGACAAGGCAACGGGCAAGGTTGGAGTCGAGCCCCAGGTGAAGACGACGTGAGTGGCGAGACCTCGTCGATAACATCGGACTTGGTGCTCGTGCGGCGGTGCAACGTCAGCCAACTGATCCGGAGGGATACCACCAAAACCTTTGCGGAGGGCAGAGGACACTGACAGTCACGAGCGACATCATTTCAACGCGACAAGCCCGGGGAAGCATTACATCAAAACAGGTGGGACCCTTTCCTGTTTTCTCCGAGGTCTTGCATGCCGGTGACGAGGTCAATGAGCAAAACACATAAAGAAAAAATGGCTGATTCACGCGATGAGGGCGTGGGAGAAAATCAAGTATCCGCGGTGGAGAACGCTGAAAGCGCACGTAACTTGAAAGAGAGGGAAATGGAAATTGAGAGCTTAAAACTTCAAGTAGAGCTAGAAAAGCTGAAGTTGGCGCAGATGCAAATGAGATCAAGCAGTGGAGACCGGGATCGGAGGGAGCAGAGCAGGATGGGAGACTACGCGAAGGATCTGAGAGCGGTGCTAACCAAGATGCCGGATACCGAGTCCTTAGTGCCCGCCTGGTTTAAGAACGTCGATACGTTGTTGGCATCTCTCAAAATTCCCGAGGAGGTGCAGGGCGCCGTTATCCTGCCCTTCTTAAACGAAAAAATGAGAACATTCAGTGCAAGCCAGTCGTCTGGACAAATAATGCCCTACGCGGAGCTGAAAACCAAAATTCTGAGAGAGCTAAAAATGACAGCAAATGAATATCGGAGATTATTCTTTGCGGCACGTAGGGAAGAGGGAGAGTCGTGGGCTCAGTTTACCACGAAGCTAGAGACCTTCTCGCTATACTACCTAAGTAGTCGAGAGATTAAAACGATCGAGGAACTGAAAGAGCTAATAATAGCAGACAGGGTGAAACAGGTGATGCCCGATGACGTGAGAACGTATGTGCTTCAAAATGAAACGAAGGGGTGGCTCAGGCCAAAAGAGGTAGCGGAGCTTGCCGAGAATTTTGAGGAAAGCTGCCGGAGCAAGAAGGCGTCTGCCAAGGATAAGCCATTTGCGAAACCGCCCAACAGGGGTAGGTACGAGAAACCGAAGGAGACTAGATGGGCCGCGTCCGGTAGCACGGGACGTAATGAGGAGCGGACAAACCAACCGAGGTGTTTTAACTGTGGCGTTGTGGGCCACTTTCAGCGAGAGTGCACGCAGGCGCGACGGCAGAGGGATCAAAGTCAGGAGGACCGCGAAAGGCCCGAGCAGGGCAAAGTGGTAGCTAACGTAGCGTTGCTTCCGGAGCAGGAAGTTGAGCCAGAGGAGATACATGAGAACCATGTAAGGAAGCTGGCGCAGGTCTTAAGTGGGTGAAGTTACTGGCAGCGGACCAGCCTCTTACGGCATGCTTAGATTCGGGATCGGAGATCACAGTGTTGAGATCAGACGTCGTGCCCGCGTCGTGCTTAGAACAGAGTCGTGGAAAGATAAAGTTAAAGGGAGCGTTTGGACAAATGGTGTCTGCAGACTTGGTCTATGTTCCTCTTAGCCTATCGGAGGAGGGAGGCAGCGTCGGCCAGCAGGTGCCGACATTGTGTGCGGTGACAAAGGAGCTGTCGAGTGCCCTTAATGTGTTGCTTAGTACGGAAGCGTACGAGGAGCTGAAACGAGTTAAGCTTGTGTTGGAAGATGAGGCGAGAGAAATAGACACCATGGAAAAACAAATTCATAAGGATAACTCACTGACGTCTGAGGTTCTAGAAAATGATGGTATGTGCCAAGCTGAAATCGAGGAGGGGGAAGTCGATGAGGCTGCCTTTGAAGTCGTGGAAGTAGAACAGCAAGAGGAGGCTCCTGTAGGAGGGACCTCTGCCGCTGAGGATCCGCAAGTTGAGTTGGCATCCACGGTTACAAATCTTGGAACAGTAACGACGGCTGCTAAATTTGCAGAAGAGTTGCCGGCTGCTGTGTCTAACGAAGAAACCCTGGTTGTCGATAAGCCTAAAGTCATCATTTCTGAAATCAGCGGCATTATTGAACAGGGATCTTCGGGGACTGTTTTTCAAACAGAGGTATCGGGTGCCAAGGACCCCAGGGTAATAATTGCTTCCGAGGCAAACAATGAAGCCGAGAGAGAGCTCCAAATTGTTTTTCCTGATGTAGCCATCTCAGCGTCAGGAAAGTATCTTGCAACTGTTTCTGCAGCAGACAGCTTAGTAGTTGGGGAGACTTCTGTATCTGGAAACTTGGATGTAGGAGAAATGTCAGTAACGGACGTCTCCGCGGTCGAGGAGCCTCCAGTGACTGTTTATGATGTGGACACATCAGTGGTTGGAGAGGCGTTACCACGCTCTGAAGCTGACACTATGGCTTCAGAAGGGCCCCAGGCAGTCGAACACCTTCAGGAGACTTCTTCGGAAGCGGAAATCTTGCCCCTAGGAGAGATATCGGCAACTGTTTCTGAGGCTGACCTTTTAGCTGCGGGGGAACCTGATGCAGACATTTCGACGAGAGAAAGTGACCGAAGCAGGCCAATGGACTCGCCTAAAGATGAAACGGGGGATGGTGTGAACCATTTGCGTGGGGTACTTCAGGCGATAAAACACGTGGGGCTCACTGCTAACCCCACGAGCTGCAAGTTCGCTCAATCGAGAGTTAAGTACCTCGGATATGTGGTGAGGTCGGTGACCCGCCCGCCAGACCCTGAGGTAACGGCGCCCGACCCTAGTCGCGAGTATGTTGTGACGACAGACGCTTCGGAATTTGCGGTTGGCGCGTGCCTATGTCAAGAGGTGGGCGGAACGCAAAGACAGGTCGTGTTTCGCAGGCGAAGGGGTTGGCGATTAAGAGGGAGGAGTATGCCATCGTGCGGGCGCTTGGGGGACTTGATACCTGGCCTTTTTGGAGCGAAAATAAAGGTCGCCACGGATCACAATCCTTTGACGTATCTCACCCGGTCGGCTTCCTCCAGTGCCCGGTTGACACGTTGGTCTCTGGCATTGCCAGAGATATGACATTGAAATCATTCATATTCGGGGATCTCTTAACAAGTGTGCCGACGCTTTGTCGAGGCTGGACAGGCACGATTAAGGTGTGAGGTGTGTATATATGTGACGCTGGAGTGGGTAAATTTTAGTGGGATTGATAGGAGTCTTTGGTGACATGAACGCTGTGCATCAGCCATATTCACTGCGAATAACAAAGCGGACGTAAATGTTTAATCATATGACCTCCGAATGTGCACGACCTTGGAATGTACAGGACTGGGTTCTACACGTGTGTGCTTATTCGGGAGAGGTCTGGACATTCTGACTTTTGCGTGGCATTGCTTTAAGTTTTATTGACGTGTGTCATTGTGAAGAATGTGATCAGTGCAATTCGTGCAAACGTATTCTAAGTGTATTATGTATTCAGAGTCGATACCTTGTACCTTTCGTCGCGTTTGCTGTTTTTCGTTTGAGTGTTTTATAGGAAAATGTTGCTACTACATCGAGTGTCTCCGCAACATTCTTGGTGGGGAGGAGTTAAGTTCAGGCATATATTATTCCTTTTTTTTTCTGTCGGTTTGTGTCGAAGCGCAGCTGTGTCGTCGGAAGATCGCCAAGGCGGCGGGGGAGACGGCGGGCTGACCGCGGGAATGGGGGACATGTCGCCCTCAGGGGCGCCTCGAGCCGGCGCCTGCCTAATTGGGGAGCCGGGACGATGGGACGCACTCCCACGGGTGGCTGCCGGATGGGGCTTTTCGGGTAGTAAGCCGTGCCGATGGCATGTCGGCTTTGCTTTCATCATGTGAGCGGGCCGGGTTCGTGGGTGCGCGCATCTCCGCGGCGCCTTCTTTTAATGTCTTTCGAAGAAAACGTGGGGTCCTTGGGTATTTATTTTGGCTATCCGTTTGAGACAGCATGTTGTTGTTCTGCTTGTGTGCTTTTAGGACCGACCGTCTACCAGAAAGGAAATAGCGCGGGAATCTTTGTGATTGGTTCGGACGATTGGGAGAGGGAACCTGACTCCCACTCTAAAACGGAGGGGCGAATGATGAGAGGGGGCTTTTTGAGACGGATCGAGCTGGGCTGCGGTTGGGTTCCTTGTGGGGGTTTTGGAGGACGGAAAGTGCCGGGCGGCGACGTCTGGTCGCGCCCACCACTGTGAACGTACTATGTTAAATAAATCTATCTAAGTTAAAGTCTAATACCACCTGACTGAACTTCACTTCGCAACGTGTTCGCCATCAGGCCTCTTGTTACAAGTGGCCGAACATCAGCATCATCATCATCAACCCTCCTATTCGTAACTCTGCCCATTGTCGGACATGCCTGTGTAAAGCAGAGCTCGACTATCTTCACATAATGGGACACCATAAAAACCAGGTTGCAAGGAAGGTGTTAGAAGCCCTTGCTATAGACAAAGAAGATGACAAGTGCGTGAGCATCCCTTCAATTACCTTGCAAGCCAAAGAAAAACTCTTTCTATACGGTACACTTCGTGGGTAATTGACTAAAATCAGGAGCAAAATAAGAGCAAAATAAGAGCAATGGGAAAGAAAAAGGGGGAATGGATATAAGTTAATAGAAGAAGAGGAAGATGTAATAGAACAGCATGGTAGTCCAGCGGTCGGTTCGCCATTCTTTTCTCCTGTCATCTTTCTTCCTTTGTTCAGGTGGTTACACCCAAGATGTATCAAAACCAACTAGCTCAGCTTATTCCCTTATCAAGTTTGGTCATTTTTGGCACTGTGCATGACTGTTCAATCTAGTTAGTTAGCCTGCTTCATTGGGTGTCTTTTTCACTATACGTTTGTGCACCACAGAGAGGAGGTAACCATAGGTTTCACACTGCAATTCTGCATATCTCGTTTAGCTGTAGCATAGCCACATGCTTGAGGGTGAAAGTTCTCATTTGAACATATGGTCCACGAGTCTTAAAAAATATAAGTGGTTTGTTAGTACGGGGTCTCCCTGAAAAGTTGACGCACTAGAATGGCCTACAAAATTGGACATACATATTAGTTAATACATGGATTAAATGAGGGAGATGTTAGCACTGTCAATAAGAGTGTGGACAAATCAAGTAGTAATATTTCTTGAACTGATATATTACTACCTGTAACTCTGAAGCAAGCGCCCCCCTCCCGCATGCAAGCCAAAATCACCGGCAAAGCGGGGGGGGGGGGGCGCTATCCCGGAATTGCGCCGAAATTCAAAATGGCGACGACAAAATGTTTCCGCCCCAAAAAAAAGAAGAAAAAGAAAACGCAATTCACTTGGATTTAAAATTTTATTTACCTCTGGGTAAACCCAAAGATTCGTCACTGCTTTGTCAATCACTTAATCGCTTTCGAAACCATCGAAAGACTCCTCCGAGTCGCTCGCTACAAAAAGTTCGCAGCATTCCGCTTGAAGTCCGTCCCGGTCTTCTGGCGCCACGGATCCAACATCTGCCAGTCCGCCATGCAGGTCGCCGTCCTCCGAGCCATCAAGTGCGTTGGTAATGCCGCACCCCTTGAAGGAGCGTGCCACTGTCTCCTCGGGTACAGCGGCCCACGCCTCGGCAACGAAATCAAGCACATGCTGCCGCGACGGCTTCTTGAAATTTCCTTTCGGTGTCCTCTCTTCCTCGCGCATATATTCCTCCCACAAACGCCGCAGGGTAGACTTGAAAGGTTTATTCCAATAGACGTCAGCCGGTTGCAGCATGCTCGTGCACCCCGCAGGTACGTAGAGCACGTCGGTATCGCACTCCTCGAAAGCATTTTTGGCAGCCTGTGTTTTATGGATGGGCGCCTGGTCCAGTACCAGTAACCGCCGCACATCATCGACGTTTGGGCCCCAGACTCTTGACAGCCACTCTTGCATCTTTTCTGATGTCATCCACCCGTTTTTCGTGGCGGTGAGACGAACGTTTGCTACGAGTAAAAAGAATAAATAAAAGTCAGCATTGTGATAGAACGCACTCGGCGACATCGTGACAATTCGACCTAAACGAAAAAAATTAAAATACTCACCTGGTATGCGAAGGCTTGTGAAGGCCCTGGCAGGTATTTTCCCGCTTGGCTCCTTGAAGATTACAAAGGCCGGGAGCTTGTGGCCGGTGGCGCGTGCTGCTAGGGAAACCGTGAAGCCTCGCCGGGCACATCCAGTGTTAGCGATCCGTACAGTGCTTTCGCCGACCACGTTGTTAGTCCTGTTGGCCGGGTTGTCTACTCGGACCATAGTCTGGTCCATATTTGCAACGTTGTACAAGGTGTAGCCGTTGCGCTGTCGCAGGGAGTTTGCGGCAGACCGAAAGGCACTTGCTGCCTCCGAAAATTCCTCGGGCGTCTTCTGACTCTCGTTTGTGGAGTGGCGCATTGCAACGCCGAACCGCTGTCTTCCACCTACTTATGTAATGGCTGGAAGCTACGAAGTTTCCCAACTGCATGTTGGCGGCAATTTTCACAGCCTCTTCAGAGAGAAGCCGGTTGCTCACGGCTCGTCCAGCACTTCGCTCGCGCTCGAAGAATTCAAAGAGTGCGTCGTCCATGGATTCACTGAAGACTGGCGCGCCGTTACTCAGCTTTCGTCTAAGTTTAGCTTTGCCGTAGTTCTGCTGTAGCAGCTTATCATAATTCTTGTCCCATTCCCGAATTCTCTTCCGGTCGAGCTTGAAGTGTCGGGTCGTCTGGTGAACGTTCTTTCCGTTTCCTCGATGCCATTCGACGATTTCAAGTTTCTTCGCCACTGTGTAGGAATACATCGGCATAGTCGACCAGAGATACCGCCGAATCACAGAGACAATGGGACAATGGCGCTGATCGGACCATCGAGGGGCTGCAAAGTAGGATTGGATAGGATTGGATTCTTGGACTGGATTGGGCAGGCCAGTGTTGCCTGGGCACGGTGCGTGATAAGGGCGCGGAGCGAGGCAGGGGGGGGGGGGGCGCTTTCCCGGAACGGCGCGGAAATGTGAAATTAGCGGTGAAGTTGGGGGGGGGGGGGGGGGGGGGCTCTTGCACGGGTGGGGGCGCTTGCTCGGAATTTTACGGTAGTTAGATTTACATGTTAGAATAAACATAAAAATCTTTATGTTATATGCAAGTGATGTGCATAAGTAAATTACACAATTTTTGTTCTTCAACTTTGACACTACTGGTGGTAACGTGGGGGTGGGAAAGGAAAGCAGCCATTGTCTTCTGGTTTTGGCAGGTGAACAGATGAATCTTAATGTAGTATTCACAATGGAATGAATGAGAACACGGTGTGCGTTCATGCTCCAAAAGTTTCTTTTGCTGCTTGAAAATAGATTTTTGGCTGGTCCAGAAGGAGCTCTGAAATGACTTAGACTGTTCACATCACTTCAGCAGTAGCTTGGAGTTACTTTCCTTGATTGGTTTTAGTGTGCGGCTTACCAATTCTGTTCTGTTTGAATTGTGTGCAGTCACAAGGTCGGTCATCCTACGTGGGGACAACACAAAGTCTTTGCATCAGGAAGATTTCAGCAGCCACAAGCAATGGCACTTGGCTCCAAATTTGGCAAGTATGGCAATAATTAAAACCCAACTGCTTTTGCTAAAAAAGAAAAAAACTGGGGGACATTTATGTTTAGCTTTAGCATATAACACGATAGTGGGAGGGCAGGGGGGCGGAGGAGGAGAGGGGAGGCAGGGGCAGGGAGGGTAGCGGTGGGGAAGGAGGTTGGAGTAGGGGGGGATCCTATAATTGCTTGCATGCACAAGGGATCATGGAATTGCAGCGATTTCTTACGCACGCAAGACATTGTGAAATTTTCTCGACGCGCCGACGCTGGATGCCGGATCTTTTGCTGCATGGGAGCCTTAACGCTATTGTGTTAAAACATAACTTTACCTAGCTTCAGTTATAACTGGAACATAGCTTTACTACACTGCCTATAGTTACATAAAACAATGTCTATGTGATAGAAATGAGACATGTGTTAGCATGTAGTCATATTTTAGAAGAAATGACGGCACTGTAGATATAATGATCTTATACATGATAAATATAGGCCTACGATATAAGAAGTATGTAAGTGGTGGCTGCATCCTAAGCTGTCCATATTTATTTTGAATATCATCTCAAACTGAAGTGCTGAGAACACTGCTGTCACCATTTGTTTATCTGTAGCAACACGTGGCACAGTGCACAGAGATTGTATTGCAAGCTAAGCCTGACATTTCCACCTCGCTCTGAGTGTTCATATCTCTCACGGTGACACGAGCATTGTATTCTGTGATGGTGGGGAAAGTCCAGTTCCAGGTTAGAACAGCATCACTGCCGAAATAGGTGACTCTCTAACAGTCAACCAGCTTAACTAGTTGAACAAGAGGAGTAAATTTCTATGTGAGCTGTGTTATTAATGTAAGACCCCTGACCTTGAAAACAAACTCACTCCGCTCCAAGTTCCAAAATGTCTAGTAAGTGAATATTAGGCTTTCCATCAAATAGCTGTATTTTAGTGCAGCAACTCTTTGCCAAACTTTGTCCATATTGTCTGATACATTTGCCCAGGTATATCAGGGCTGTGCAGCGATACTGAAATGGTATTCGTGAACACCAGAATACATGTACTACGAAGCTACCCAATTGAAAAATCCGGCAAAAGCTTCCAGTGACATTCGGTGGAAACGGGTTAATTTCCACTCATTTTCACCAGAAACCAGCGTAGTTTACCAGTTTTTTGGTGGAAATATTACCGGCCGCCACTTTCAGTTACCAGATTCCGGTGTACGTTTTACCGGAGCCACTCTCGGTTAAAATCCGGCAAAAACTTCCCGTGACATTCAGTGGAAACGGGTTAATTTCCACTCATTTTCACCAGAAACCAGCGTCGTTTACCAGTCTGTGGTGGAAATATTACCGGAAGATACTTTCGCTGAAAGTTTTGCCAGAACCATTTTCGATTACCCGTCGCTGGAATCCTACCGGAAGCCACTCTCGTTTGCCAGACACCGAACTTCACTGGTAGCCGACGAAAGGGGAACGGCTAAAGGCAAGGAAGCCAAGACGAGCAGGGGGACTAGCTGAGTTTGTAATGGTGGCCGCCAATGCAGTGGCATTCTCGTGAGTGCGTGTTTTAGCTCGAGACGACGTTGCAATCCTGCAAGAAGTGCGTGCAGCGAACTGTTTTGACGATCCAAAAAGGTGAGCAGCGATCACCGGCAACTTGCTATTTGCGACAGGCAAAAGTCGGGGCAGAGCAGGTACGAGACCACTCGGGCGGCATTCTCGTGAGTGCGAGTTTTAGCTCGGGACGACGTTGCAACCCTCAAGAAGTGCGTGCAGCGAACTGTTTTGACGATCCAAAAAGGTGGGCACTTTCACCCGTTTTCATTCGAAACCAGTTTACCTGCAGTCTGTGCGAGATTATTTGCCGGCAAACAGATTTTGCTGTAATTTCATCGGCATCGGGTTTCCAGATTTCGCTGGAATGTCACCGCCAGCCACTTTCGATTCCCAGACGACCCGGTTTTAATCTTACCCGAAACGGGTGACTCGCTTCCCTGTTTACCGAACTTCACTCAAAGCCGACGCGAGGGGAGGGGGAAGCCGAGGCGAGCCGGGGACTGGGCGTCCTTGGTGCCTCGCACCAAGGACGAGTCCCCACGCACCCTCTCTCCCTCGCATTGGGTCGTGGGGAAAATGCGAGAAAGTCGTTTTGCTGACTTTTTTATTTTTTTTAAAGAAAACCGGCTTCTTTGTCCGTCAACGAGCAACGGCCGGCCAGGAACGAACGCTCAGTCTCGGATTCTCGTTCCATGTGTGCGACCTGTATCTTCCAGAGCAGCTGGGTGTGCAGATGAAAAGAAAATATCTTTCAGTGACCTGTTTCTTACGCCTCTTTGTCCGTCCGGCTTCAGAAGCATCCAGCGAGCGAAAAAAACTGTGCCCAAGATTTCTCAACGTCGGCGGATGTTCGTTTCGCGCGTTCGTGGTTTTCGCTAAGCGTGCTACTGACGCCTGGTGCACCCGCGGCGGCGGCATCAGGGACGACATCGTGTGTGTGCCCGGGATTTCTCAACGGCGGCGGATGTTCGTTCCGCGCGTTCGTGGTTTTCGCTAAGCGTGCTACTGACGCCTGGTGCACCCGCGGCGGCGGCATCAGGGACGACATCGTGAGTGTGCCCGGGATTTCTCAACGGCGGCGGATGTTCGTTCCGCGCGTTCGTGGTTTTCGCTAAGCGTGCTACTGACGCCTGGTGCACCCGCGGCGGCGGCATCAGGGACGACATCGTGAGTGTGCCCGGGATTTCTCAACGGCGGCGGATGTTCGTTCCGCGCGTTCGTGGTTTTCGCTAAGCGTGCTACTGACGCCTGGTGCACCCGCGGCGACGACATCAGGGACGACATCGTGAGTGTGCCCGGATTTCTCAACGGCGGCGGATGTTCGTTCCGCGCGTTCGTGGTTTTCGCTAAGCGTGCTACTGACGCCTGGTGCACCCGCGGCGACGACATCAGGGACGACATCGTGAGTGTGCCCGGGATTTCTCAACGGCGGCGGATGTTCGTTCCGCGCGTTCGTGGTTTTCGCTAAGCGTGCTACTGACGCCTGGTGCACCCGCGGCGGCGGCATCAGGGACGACATCGTGAGTGTGCCCGGATTTCTCAACGGCGGCGGATGTTCGTTCCGCGCGTTCGTGGTTTTCGCTAAGCGTGCTACTGACGCCATGGTGCACCCGCGGCGGCGGCATCAGGGACGACATCGTGAGTGTGCCCGGGATTTCTCAACGGCGGCGGATGTTCGTTCCGCGCGTTCGTGGTTTTCGCTAAGCGTGTTACTGACGCCTGGTGCACCCGCGGCGGCGGCATCAGGGACGACATCGTGAGTGTGCCCAGGATTTCTCAACGGCGGCGGATGTTCGTTCCGCGCGTTCGTGGTTTTCGCTAAGCGTGCTACTGACGCCTGGTGCACCCGCGGCGGCGGCATCAGGGACGACATCGTGAGTGTGCCCGGGATTTCTCAACGGCGGCGGATGTTCGTTCCGCGCGGTCGTGGTTTTCGCTAAGCGTGCTACTGACGCCTGGTGCACCCGCGGCGGCGGCATCAGGGACGACATCGTGAGTGTGCCCGGGATTTCTCAACGGCGGCGGATGTTCGTTTCGCGCGTTCGTGGTTTTCGCTAAGCGTGCTACTGACACCTGCTGCACCCGCGGCGACGACATCAGGGACGACATCGTGATCTGTGCCCGTGATTTCTCAACGGCGGCGGATGTTCGTTTCGCGCGTTCGTGGTTTTCGCTAAACGTGCTACTGAGATCATACGTGTGTGTGTCCGTGTGGTGCACCTGCGCGGTTTTATTACCGTACGTCTAGGAATTTACCCAGCGGCATTGTAAGTACCTTGAAAGATATCTTTTGCGACAAAGAACTCGGTTGTTCCTATTTGGTCTGATTGCTTTTGTCTACAGCTGTGCAAATTGTTTCACTGGTATCGACCCGGTTAAATAGATACATAGAACCTTCAGGTCTCTGTGGACTAACCACTTTTATTGTTACCGAATCGTCCAGCATCTGGTAAACATGCACCAACCACGGTTCACAGGCTTCCTCCTAAATGGCTTCCGTTGACTTCCGAAAAAAGAAAGAAAAAACACTATGAATTCCGGCCAATCTTCAACAGTTTGCCAGAGTCTTTGCTGAACATATCATCCTTTCGTGCGGTAAAACGGAATGTAAGAGAATGGTGCCTCACGCTCGCGCAATAATGATTATATAATTACTTAGTGCGTATTCGTTGCCCACATTCCTACGTTATTGTTGTTTGTTTGTTTTGTTTCTCTAGTGTTCACTGTGTCACGGTATTTTATTGGCTGCCTGGTCTCACATACAAGCATCTTTGCTTTCGTGGGCCAGCACGCACACATGTATTTTTTCGAAGATAATAAAGATATTATTATATGGTGATCTTCTGGTAAATTGTGGCTTTACTGGAAGCGAAAAGAGTCCCATAATCCAGTAAAATAGATTTTTACTGGAAATAAACTTCCGGTAGAAATCCGGTGACATTCGGGTAAAAAGCCGGTAACATTCCTGTAAAACAACCGGTGACATTCCAGTAAAAATCCGGTGACATTCCGGTAAACTACGGCTTTACTGGAAGTGAAAACAGTCCCATAATCCAGTAAAATAGACTTTTACTGGAAATGACATTCCGGTAAAAAATATTTTTCAATAGGGTAATATATAGCTTCTGAGATATAATGAAGTTTGACTTGATTAGCGGAAGCTAAGTTATAGTATTCAGTTGTCACATAAAACTTCTTTCAAACATTGGAAGCACTATCGGCATCATTAGTTTCTTTGCACAGCGAATAAAGCGTGGCTGACATTATATAACATATCTACTGAATGGCTCCTTTTTGGCATATTCATATATATTATATTCATAAATGGTTTCTTTCTCTTCCAGATGAAAGGGTACTTGGGCCTGTTCTCTCGCCATCCAAGTAAATAAATGTGCTGTTTCTATTTTTATCCAACACATTATTTATGCAGTATTCTGGCTTAACTGCATTTGCATGTACATACACAGTAATCGCATTGCAGACATGAAGACCACTCTCCAATTACAACATACAGCATGCCACAAATTTTACAGGTGCAAAATGACTAACCTAAGGAAACTTCATGACTCACTGTTTGATTCACTGTCTGTTTACCAGTAGTAGGAAGTAAATTGAAGCAAGCGGAACATATGCGGTGAAACGCTGAGCATGTCGTATAATGCGGTGGGAAGATTATAGAATCCGACAATGCTTAATTCTGTCGAATTCTGCAATCTTTTTGACATGTTGTACGAAGTGCTGAGCGCTTCATTGTGCCAGCATTTTGCACCTTCAATTTACTTCTTACAATGGTCAACCGGCAGTGACCTGAACGGTCAACATTTTTACGGTAACCATTAAATTTACGGTCAGTTGACCGGCAAATAAACTGCCACCATGCCGTGATCTTAACGGCAGTCAGTAAATCTCGTTTACGGTCTGTTCAGTATCCCCCGTGAAATTAACGGTATCTTCTTTTACGGTGACCGTTTAATTCACTGGGAGATGACGGTCAGACCGTAAATTTGAATTTACGGTCTGCCGTATAAATTACGAGAAGTTACTGGCAGCCAGAATGCCGGTCAACTTACCGTAATTTTGACGGTCCATTTTTACAGTGTACGTTGTGTTCAATAAAGTCAGCATGCCCATTCCTCGCGTAGTGATTTCTTTTTGACCGTTCGCTGCCGGCGGCAAAATAGTTAGTCTAGCGAGATGCCGTCAAGGGCAATCGCGGCGATTCCGGCACACACACTGCCGTCCTTCCAGAAGGATATAGGTACGGTACCGGTGTCTAGGGACGGATGTTTAGAGTGTTCGATGGCGCTTGGAAGACGTGGAATAGGCGTATGCGCCCTATTCTTTCACTCGGCCGAAAGGCCGTGCTCTTCGCTAGGCCTTACAGGGGAATTCGAGCGTCGCTAACCGGCCGCCATGTTCCTTTGGGGACAGTCCAATTTGACTACCTGCTTTCTGACTACCTGTGGTGTCGTCATTTTTACTCTAAGGGTCGTTATATTTTGGACAACTTTTTACCTCCCTTTGACTACCTTTTCTTCTTAGTGTGAAAGACCGCGGCCAGCTGCAAGGCGGTCCCCTGGCCGGATTTGGCCGGCGGGCCGGAGTTTCCAGACCCCTGCTCTAGACAATAAAGCTTGCCAGTGCTGTACGACTGCTAGCCTGGGGTCTTTAACGTTCACCGCGCAGATGCGAAACACGACCGCGCGCCTCTACTATATGCTCATCCACGGGTCCCAGTCGCTTTAAATACCAAGTTGGTGCCTCAGGTTTACGGAATGCGGCGATTCTACTCTCGCGGAGATGGCGCCGAACGTTTGCCGCACAAATCCAATCGGTGCAAAGAGCGAGCTTTGGTCTCCTATTTTGTGTTTTACGAGGCTGTAAGAGCCCCCGATCGAAACGGGCAACGTTACGAATTGAACCCGGGATTCTAGGGTAGTGCAGCGCGAGCTTCCGCTCCATGCGCTCCGAGCTGGGGTGCACCGGCGACATATTCTGCCACCGATCCCACCTAAACATTTGCAGACGCAGTAGAATTTATATCAAAATAAGAAAAATACCATATGCCTTCGCAAAAACTAACACCCTCGTAAGTGCAATAGTTCTGACCATGCTTTGGTGTACATGCGAGCTTTTGTTTTGTAATATCAAACAGGCATACAAATGAGTACCGTAGAGTCGACATGCTTGCATATCGAGGGTTTGGGCAGGAAGGGTGTGGTGTTTTCTACATCGTCAGTAACCAGCGAGTATTTTTGCGTACCAGTACGCAGACACCTCGGTGGCTTCCAGGCGGCTGCACGGCGGACACATCTCCCTCTTGGGATCACCGCATGCTAAACCAGGAGACCAGAAATGGCAGTAATGACATTACTGCAATGAAATTACAGTAATTAAATTACCTTTTGTCGTAATGAGTAATGTAATGCATTACTTTCCTATACTAGTAGACGCCTCGGTGGCTCCGAGGCGAGAGCGCCGGCCTACGGATCCCCATTTGGCGGGTTCGAATCCCGGCCGAGGTGCCCGCAATCTGACGGAGGCTTATTGCGGAGGAGGTGCCGTGTAACCGAGCTTTCGGTTGCACGTCAAAAGATCCCCAGGTGGTCCAAATTAATTTCCAGTCCTCCGCTTGGGCGTGCCAGATGCCCGTTGTTGGTTTGGCACGTAAAACCCCCAAATTTGACTTTTTCCTATGCTAGCAATTTAGTAATGTAATGAACTACTTTCAGGCAGTAATTTCGAAAACAAATACTCATTACTTTTGAAATTACTTTTGTCCCAAATTAGAAAGTTTGTTTGCAAGCTTCAAGAAAAAGAGAACAATTAATTTGCAAGGTGAAATGTCGAGAGACATAGCAAATAAACGACGGCCATCTGAGCGCGAAGCCTGGTACGAAGAACCTGACAGACGCACAAAGGCGGACTGCAAGGCGAAGGAGAAAAACGTGTATAAAAAACAGCGCTGGAAGGCCACGGCTCACTAATTCCAGGCAAGACAGATCCAAGGCGTCAGGTCATAACGATGACACTATACTTCGTTCATCCTTAATTTGACAGTGCGGTGGGATCTACGATCTCACCAGAACCAATCAACCAGCTTCCTTTGATCACCTGACCCGTCCCTTCCTCTGCGGCGGGTATGAGCGAGAGCATGGTTACGTGGCGAAAGACAGACGTGCAGGCTGTTGCAACGACCACTTAGCTTCCACCGCACTTTCAGCTTAGGGATGACTAGCCACAAGGCGAGGGCACATCCCTCAGTGAGGTCAACATATTTTAAAACACGAGAGGACAGGACAAACAGATCCCCAGCCTTATTGCTCTTCCGTCAAGAAAGGTCAAACCGTAAGCTTCGACCATTGTGAACAACAAACGACTGGAATGACTAGTTCATCCCAAATGCCTTCCCAAGAACCCAGAAAGTCTCGTACGTATCCTTGTCAGTAAAGGTGCATTTTGTAGTGGGAAAAGACGGGAATCGAGCAAAGCAGATGCCGCCCGCGCGTATACCTCGCTGCCTCTCCTTGAGAAGTTTATGCGGGACTAAGCCTAGCAGCAGATATCGCTTTCCGTTTGTCGGGAAAGTACACGTTTTAGGAAACTCGCGCCGTCCCTTTCCCCAGCTGGCGGCGCTTCTGCCTAGCAAATATCCAGCTCCCTTGTCTGACAAAGCGCAATAACTTCGGCTCTTCCTGGCGTTTGGAACAATACTCCTTGACAGGGAGGACCGGGAATACGTCAATTAGTGGTTTTGGGAGAATAGGATTATATTGCGTCCAAGGCGGAAAGAAAACGTTTCACGTCTTCCGTCCTTTCTATAACTCTTAAAAAAAAAAAAAAAAACGCGGAAACATACTTTTTTTAACTATGGACCTTCACCGTAGAATGAACAGCGAAACCGGTGAGTCGACTGTCACGGGCTCGAGCTGAGCTAGTTGGTTTATTGCTTTCGATGGGCCAGCTGTACAAGTGATTACACTCACGCACAAAAAACACCTTCCACACTGCAGCTGACCTCGCAACTGTTTAATCAGTTGCAAGTCCAGCAGTGTGAATGGTGTTTATTGTGCGTGGTGTAATCTTTGTTCAGCTGACCCATCGAAAGAAAGAGTCCCTGTTTTTTTCACATCTAAAGAAGAAGCTATTCATCATGTTTTACACTTATGTCGGGTGCGCCACCAGATCAACTTTTTAGTATGGTTTACTTTGAGGCGCATAAGGCTGCTTTAGTGTAAACAGAAAGATCTGAGTTTAGGAACAATGTAAATAAGATGAGCACAAATTACTGCCCCAAAGTATTTAAAATAATGTAAAGTAATTTTATTACTTTTTTTACAGTGATTGTAATATAATGCGATTACTTTTAGTCTGAGTAAGTTGTTGTCTAATGTAATTACATATTTGCAGTTTTCTAAAAATTAATTAGTAATGTAATTTAAATACTTTCTGAAAGTAATTTTGCCATCACTGCAGGAGTAACGGGAGCTATGAAAACGGGCCGCCGCGCGGCAGCGCGAGCCAGTATCCAGGCAACCGGTGCTGCCGTCCCTATGTCTCTTCCGCGCCGTGCCCGCGTCGCTCGGATCTGGTCGATACAGAGAAAGCCGTGCGGTGCGCCTGTGGCACGCCTAGCGGCAAGCGGCGAGTGCCGCGCGCTGGCGACCATGTTGACGGAAGATGGCGCTGCATGGATTCACTAGTGAGGAAGCTAGGGGAGAAAAGACACGCATGCCTTGGTCTCTATAAAGGGGGCATTGTACATACTCATTTCGGGCACTTCGTCACATGGTTGGAATCAGTTATGAATAAAGAGTCCACGTGTCAATCTCGGTTTCTTGTCCTACCACATCAATTTCTTCGTGACTGCTTTATTTGTGATGTTCGTGCGTGGGACGTTGTGCGAATGTTTTTTTATACCTCTCGTGTCTTTATGCAGAACCACACCTACCTCTGCACCGCTGTTCGTGTCACCTCAAGGACGCACAAGTACATTGGTATGGAACTATACTGTTACGAAAGCTGGCACTGTTGTAATGAACTGTTAAAATCTACGACGCAATACCGGTTGTTCGAAAATGTGCATGAAACTCCAGGAGAGTCAGGGGATAGCGGGAGTTTGTTTAATACTGCCGCGGTTGAAAGAGGGATAAACAAACAGAAAACTAAAGATAAAGGCTTAATCGACAAACTTCTGCCAGAAACGAGAAGAAAGAAAAATGAGCGTCGAAAAAGTAGCAGCGAGCGACGAGGTGTCGGTTCGACAGCTGGCTGACTTGGCAAGGCCGTGTTGGCCTCCTTATTCATAACACTCGGTATCTCGGCCTACAATGTTGGAGCGTCGAACATTTGGGGTAAGAGTAAACGCGGATCTTCTAGAAGATACGGGGGAGCGTTTCCTCTCGACCATGAGAGCGGCAAATTGACAATGTTTTTGCATCAGAGCATCAAATGTATCGACTGTTTTCTGCCGAAGTGAGAGAAACTAGATTCGGGTAAGAGGTACCGTCTACGCATGCGCTGTGCGACCGCAGCGCCACCGCGGCTTCGTGACGTCAAACTGTTGATTTGTGTATAGATATATGATCTCGTCATTTCGTAAAAAATAAAAAATATCAAAGCTCAGATTTTTGAACAATCCTTTTTATAAAAAGTACGTATCAACAATGTACTAACAGTAATAATAATAGTAATATTTATTTTGGTTCAGGAGAGCTAATAATATTATAGTCGTTGCACCTAAGAACGAAGGGCGAGGGTAAGACGGGCCGGGAGGAGGAAGCAGACGGAACGCTGGAGAAGAGCGGAAGAAACCTCCTCCTCTCTTTAGCGTTCCGTCTGCTTCCCCCTCCCCGGCTCATCCTACCCTCGCCCTTCGTTCTTAGGTTGCAACGGACTATAGTAATATTTATTTTGGTTCAGGAGAGCCACGGCACCGCAGAAAGGCAAGTATCCCATACCATGAAGGCCAGTGACGCCGCATCTAATGATGACGTGATGAGAGAGTGTACAGATGACGAAGCTGGCGATGTATAAAAGGAGCTTGCTAGCGAGTTTGAGAGGAGGACGTCGCGGGTGATGCCGCAAGAATGACGGCCCAGTGTTGTTTAGTGGCTTGCTCGCCGGGTCAGCCCGTATAATGTAGGTTGCCTCCGTAACTTGGGCGCATTTTAAGTTGGCTATAGCCAGAAGCATTAATGAGAATCCAATTTAAACATATTTTACTTAATTCAAATTTTGAACATGTTTTAAGTCATTGCGCATAATTAAAAATTAAAAAGCAAACGAAAAACAAATTATTACTGCTGTGGTAAAAAAATAAAAATTTTAAACTCAAATTTATTTATTTTTAACGATTTTGAAGCTTTCTCTTTTTTTAACTTTTACCGGGTATGGAACTACAATTTTCTGAGGGCGGTTTGCTTTGCGTTTGTACAATCACAGTTTCTATAGTTACAGGGGGTATTGGTGGCTACGCGTGCAACCGCGCCGCAGGTCGGAACTGTAATATTTGGTTCTAGCAAGAGCAAAGATAAACATGAAATATTTGGACAACGTGGTGTCCGTCTATCATATCTATAGTTTGGCGACAATAGTTTACTTTACTCTGTGGATCAGAAATTTTGCCAGTGCAGTATGCTATACCTGGGGTCATAGACGTGCATCACGTAGCAGTGGAACATGGCTACACGACGGTTATCCGAGTTAAAACGGACACAGAAACGGATTGAGCGTATTATGATAAAAAAGGGGGATGAATATAAAAAAGAAATAATGAAGCAAAATGGTGCTTAAAAAAACGGTGTTTGGGTGACTGACAAAATTCTACCAGGCGCGCTTTGCAGCAGCTCTGCATTGGCGAAACCGCACGTTAAATTTTCTAAAACGTAACTTTAGGCAGGTACCTGTGCAGCCTAGCGAAGCTTTATACACGACGATCGTGCGTTCGATATTAGGATACACGTGTACCGCCTGGCACCTTTAGACAAAGTCAAGTACATGTGAGCTTGAACGCATGCAGAAACGTGCGGTGTGGTTTGTGTCAGGACATCTATGACTTCTCTAAGAGCTATTCTGCTATTTGCGCTAAGTTAAGGAGGTCTTTGCTTGCAGATCGGCGGAAATATTGCCCCAGTTTTATAACATATTTATTGCCAAAAGTAGTATCAATCAAATTCATTACTTGAGAGAACAAACCTATGTGTCTCCCCGTACAGATTATAATCTGAAAGTTCGTGAATACATGTCTCGAATAAACATATTTAAGTACACGTTTTTTCACTAACAATGTATGAGTGCAATAACATTCCAGCTGAAATTTTATCTGCCCCCTTCCCTTTGTTGTTCATTAGAGCAGTGCGAAGTTTACTGCTCAAGTAGTTTTAGCATTGCTAGATTGACTCATGTTAATATTTTCGGGCTCCAATTGGTTTTTGTTATTTTTTTCCAAAGTTGTGGTGATGCTGTTATATTCATTTTAATTCTGGTATGACTGTAACCAACACGCACATTTTGTCTCCCGGTAGGAAATGAACGTCACGTTGGCGGAGGTTGTACCGGCTAGCGTCGACAAGTTGTTGGCCTTAAATCGGGTGCGGGCTAGCTGGCGCGCCTCCTCTGCTCGCTGACTGATCACCTGGGCGTCTACGTTCCCGTAGTCCACTGGCTCATCGGGCAGCATCAAGTCGAGCATTGTCGTCACTTTCTGCCAAGCACCAGCTGAAGTGGAGTCACTCCGGTGTTTTCTTAAACTGCCGTGTTGTAGGCAAACGTGACGTACGGCAACACTTGGTCCCACGCTTTATGCTCCACATCGATGTATGTAGTACATAGAAATCATGTCAGCGAGGGTCTTGTTGGGCCGTTCCGTGAGTCCGTCGGTCTGCGGGTGGTACGCCCTGATCCGTCCGCGGCCTGTCTGGCTGAGTCGAAGAACCTCCCAAGTCGGCTCAGCCGTAAATGCTACTCCTTGGTTCGTAATCAGGACTTCAGGGGCACCGTGACAAAGAATGATGAGATGAATCAACAACTGGTGACTTCCAGGGCTTTCCCGAATGGGAGGCCTTTCGTCTCAGCGTATCAAGTTGGATAATTCGTCGCGAAGACTATCCACCGATTTCCCTGCGTCGACTTGCCATTGCAACCTGCTGGAACGGGGCGGTCGGCGGTGTGATCGGTTGCGACAGTCCTGCGTGCTTCGTTGGTGTTTTTTTTGGTTTTGGCATTCGGGGCAAGACCTTCTGTACTGTTGGACTGTTTTCGGGAGCTTGGGCCAGTAGTAATTTTCGCGGATTCCTGCCAGTGTCCTGCTGTAGCCAAGATGGCCTGCCGTCGGATCGTCGTGGCAGGTTTCGAAGATCTCCTGTCGACAGCCGGCGGGGATCACCAGGAGACGCGCCGAGTTGTTGACCCCGAACTTCTCTTTGTAAAGCACGCCTTGTCAGAGGGCGAGAGCTTGATAATGTGGATGCTTGGGCTAGTTGGTAATTCAGGCTTGGATGGAACAGCGCGGATGAACAGTCACACCCACAGGCACACAGGAAGGAAACAGACTCGCAGCGCTGACTAACAACTCAGTCCTATATATATTCTGCCTCAAATCTTCAACTTCTTCTCCTTCCCCGTTAATGAGAATATTAACGGGCGAAGCTTGACAGGGACTCGTGAGAAGACAGGGGAAATTCAACTTCCTCGTCCTTCCAGATGTTCAGTCAGTGCGGGCAGCTCGGGGTCGGCTCGTTGGAGTGCCGCCATATTGTCGACATTGACTGTGCTGAGAGAACTCTCCTCGTCGTCGTCGGCGGCGGCGGTGGAGCTGACTCTGACGGGCTCCCTTGACAGGCAGTCCGCGCCTGCGAGCTTGAAGCCGGACTTGTACACCACGGGCATGTCGAATTCTTGCAGTTGCAGGCTCTATCGGGCAAAACGTCCTGTCGGATCCTTCAGGTTCTCAAGCCAGCAGGACGAGTGGTGGTATGTGATCACTCTCAACAGACTTCCGTACAAAAGAGGGACGAAACGTGGTTATCGCCTAGAAGACACCAAGGCATTTTTCTCCGTCGTGGTGTGATTGCTCTCTTCCTTGGAGAGCGTCCGACTTGCAGGGGCGATCACTTGTTCTGTGCCTTCCTGTATTTCTACCAGTACCTCGCCGAGTCCCGCATTATTGGTGTCCATGTGGACTTCAGTCATGGCATGCTGAACGAAATGCTGAGGATTGGGGGCATCTGGGGTCTGTTTTAGCTTATTTAATGCTCAGTGTTGATCTTCTGCCTAGTGAAACTTTATGATGCCCTTCATTGGAATGGTGAGAGGTGCAGAAGTCTTTGCGAAAACTCGGACAAAACGCCTGTAGTAGGCACACAGTCCGAGAAATCTCCTTACGGACTTTTTGTCTCGTGGCGGTAAAAATTCGGCCGCTGCGCATGTCTTCTCATGATCAGGACGAACACCTTCGTTGCTTACGACGTGACCTAGGAACTTTAGTTCGCCGTAAGCGAACTGACATTTCGAAGGCTTGAGTGGCAGTCTAGCGGTCTTGATGGCTTGAAACACGGCGCGGAGTCGTCGCACTTGCTTGTAAAATTCGCATGAGAGTACCACGACGCCAAAGAGGTAACCGAGACAGTTCTGACATTTCAGACCTACCAGCACAGTGTCCATTACACGCTGGAAAGTTGCCGGTGCCATGCAAAGTCTGAAAAGCATCACTTTAAACTCGCACAGTCCGTCAGGCGTGACAAAGACCGTCTTCTCATGGCCCCGCTCGTCGACTTCGATCTGCCAGTAGCCATTATCCAGGTCCGTTGCTGAGAAGTAACGGGCGGGGCATAGTCGATCAAGCGTGTCGTCTATGCGTGGAAGCGGATAGACGTCTTTTTTTATCACAAAATTCAGCCTTCGATACTTCACGTAGAATCTCAGCGTTCCGTTCTTCTGCTTTACCAGCACGACGGGAGAGGACCAGGTACTGTTTAAAGGCTGGATGATGTCGTCCACGAGCATCTCTTGAACTTGTTCTCGGATGACCTTCCGTCGTTTCACGGAAACATCTTACGGCAACTGGTGGACAGGAAGGACACTTTTATCCGTAACAATGCGATGCTTGGCAATCGTCGTTTGGCGCACCCTTCAAGTTTTAGTTCAAGTTCAAGTTTTATTCGCCTCAAAGACGTTCGTTCGAACGTATTACATGAGGGAGGGGGTAGAAAAATACAAACAAATGCAATGATACAATGGCAATCAAAGAACTAACTAAGGTTAAAAATTAACAACAAACAAAAACTAAAAACGAACTATACAGAATTCAGAACAAAGTTTACACAAACCGGGCACAACAGAACTGGGGACACAGTGCGCAATTTATAGCAAACACAAGCAGACATGGCGCTGAAAACATATCATAGTACCAAAGCCGAAGATTTTTCGCGGAATATTATTTCGTTCTGTTCAGTGACTATGTCGTTTGGGAGAGAATTCCAATTTTTAATGGACAGAGCAAGAGGAGAGTATTTGTATCTATTAGTGCGACCGAATATAGGTGCAATTTTTAAGGAATGATCATGACGCAAAGAAATGTATGAGGCCGGCTTACAGTGAGTGAGCATGAATGATGGCATGTTGTAATAAAACTTATGAAAAAGAGTAAGGCGAGCGACTGTCCGACGTGATTCAAGAGAAGTTAAATTAGAAAGAACCTTTAGTTGGGAGACACTGGTTTTCGTACTGTAGTTTCGATGAATGAAGCGGACGGCCTTATTCTGGACTGATTCTAGCCTATTAATTAGGTAAAGTTGATGAGGAGCCCATATGGTGCTAGCAAATTCAAGTTTCGATCTAACGAGGGTTTTATATGCAGTAAGTTTCACGTCCTGTTGAGCAAGGTATAAATGCCTTCTCAGAAATCCCAGAGTTCTTAATGATGTGCTAACGATGTTTTCGATATGGGCATTCCAGGTTAGATCATCGGTGAAAGTGATACCTAAGTACTTGTATGACTGAGTGGATAAAATAGGATCGCAAAAAATTGAGTACGAGGGAGTGTGGTGTTTTGAGGAGTTAAAAGAAATGAGCTTGGTTTTAGTAACATTGATGTTCATTTGCCATGTTAAGCACCATTCACCCAAGATGTCGATGTCGCGTTGAAGGAGCTCCGAATCGCTAGGATGATGAAATTCGGCGGTACAGTACACAGTCATCAGCAAAAAGCCTCACTGATGACGAGATTAGTGAAGGTAAGTCGTTTATGTAGATGAGAAACAAAAGTGGACCTAAGACGCTGCCCTGTGCAACTCCGGATTTAACTGTAATGGCGGGCGAGGACGTGTCATCTATACATACATACTGCTTACGATTGGTGAGAAATGATGAGATCCAACTGATGACTTCATCATTTATGTTTAATTGAGAAAGTTTTAGAAGTAAGCGTTTATGAGGGACAGTATTAAAGGCTTTAGTGAAATCAATCAAATTGCGTTCGTAGTATAAGAGTCGTTAAAGTTATCGTGGAGATCTGTTACGAATTCAAGTAACTGAGTATCACAGGAAAGATGTTTGCGAAAGCCGTGTTAGTGAGGGTGAAGACAGCTAAAGTTGTTAAGATCGTCCATGACTTGAGAGTAGATGACATGTTCGAATATTTTACATGGAATGCTTGTCAGAGAAACTGGTCCGTAATTTGAAGGGTTGTTTCGATTTCCATGCTTATGTACACGGATGACTTTTGCAACTTTCCAATCGAGCGGTAATTCTGACAAATCAAGTGAAGCATGAAAAAGGCGGCACAAAATAATTGATATATTGTCTTTGGTTATTTTGAGAAAGTTTGAGGTGATGTTATATTCCCCGCAAGCCAAATTTGCACGCAAACGTTCGACGATGTTTAATACACCGGTTGGTGTAAATGTTATGTCATCCATGCTCGTGCCGGCACGGCACAACGTCTGCGGTAATGGAAATGACTCGTCCGTGAACACTGAACTAAAGAACGAGTTGAAAATGGTTGATGAGTCATGAGGTTACAAAATGGTTCCACTACTGTCGTGGAGAATGGGTGAGGGGTTATGCTTGCTAGGCGAGACCGATCGCCAGAACTTCCTTGCATTAGTAAGTAACATGTTTTGTTATGGCGTGGCGAAACATTCGCTGTACTCGGCGAGAAGTTCAGTCAGCTGTCGTCATTCTAGGGCTGGGAGGGTCGGGCCGATATTAAGCTTCGAAGGCGGCGTCCTCTTGCGCAGCAATGAAAAGCAGTCTTCTGAGATGGAGTGCGATCGCGGCTGGGTTTGTAAGTTCCTCGACGTGGCCCACGGCTGTGCCTCTTTTCAGGTGCTGTGATTCCTTTCGGAAGTTCGTCGCAAGATCCATGGTGCGCCCATCCTGGAGCTCCGTTACACTTGTGGCAATGCCGATTCCTCATCCCAGTAACAAATTATTTAGTTATTTATTTATTTTGTCCATCAACGTCAAAGGCATCGAAAAGGGAAGTGGTGAGAAAACAAACAAAATAACAGCGGAAAATACAAAATAGCTAAAGATCAGGAGATACATGGTTTGGAGCATTTGAACAAAAAACAACACAATCAACAATTGATATAAGTGATGCAGGTAGATGATTCTATTCATTCGAAACTTTAGGGATAAATGAAGCAAAATATTTGTTATAATGGCAAAATGGATGGCCTACTTTGTGACGGTGATCCAAGCACGCAGACAGAAACGAAGGGGGGGGGGGCATGAATTGATATTTGCGTACAGTGTTGGTGATGAAAGCTTTTATGAAAGAAAGAAATACTAGAAATATTTCGGCGATGTGCGAGACTGGGTAGTGATAAATTATTTTTATAGAAGTTACGATAGCGGTACGATTATAATTAGCCAAAATAAAACGTGCGGATCTGTTCTGAATTAATTCTAGAGAGTCAGTAAGGTAGGTTGTACCGGAAGCCCAGATGGAGGCTGCATACTTAAGCTTGACCTCACTAATGATTTATAAAGAAATAGTTTTAATGATGACAGGACCATTAAACATTACGTTTAAGATAGCCAAGCATACGGTTTGCGTTGTCAGTCACATAATTAACATGAAGGTTCCAGGAAATATCGGAGCTTAGGAACACTTTTAGATACTTATAAGAGCTTACAAGCTCTTGTGTTGTGTTATTAAGGCTATACGTAAAAGTGAAAGTAACCTTACGAGCCATGCGCATTAGAATGTACTTGATAATATGTAGTTGTATTGACCAGAGCTCACACCATTTTTAAAATATAATCTCAATCATGCTGTAATTGCTAGGAATCTGACGCCTCGGTGGCTCCGAGGCGAGAGCGCTGGCCTACGGATCCCCATATGGCGGGTTCGAATCCCGGCCGAGGTGCCCGCAATCTGACGGAGGCTTATTGCGGAGGAGGCGCCGTGTAACCGAGCTTTCGGTTGCACGTGAAAAGATCCCCAGGTGGTCGAAATTAATCCTCAGTCCTCCGCTGGGACGTGCCAGATGCCCGTCGTTGGTTTGGCACGTAAAACACCCAAATTTGATTGCTAGGAATCAAAGTCATTACATTTTATTCTATACGTGGCACAACCGCCAGCAAAAATTTGATGGAGAACGAGACAATACTGGGAAGGTCATTAACATAAATTAGAAAAAAGTAAAGGACCTAAAACGGACACTTCAGGTACTCCGGAGGAAAGACATGTGAGAGTGGAGTTGTTGCCATTACAAGTTACAAATGGCGAATGATCCGTTAAAATGCTACAATCCAATTAAAGATAACAGGATCAATGTTCAGTTTACTTAGCTTTTGAAGACGATTATGTGATGCCTTATCAAAAGCCTTTGCATAGTCAAGAAAAATGCAGTTAATCTGGGATCCCTGATCATAGGCAACACGGAACTCGTTAGTAAGGCTGAATAGTTGTGTTTCACATGAAAAGTTTTCTCAATCCACATTGACACAGAGAAAAAGATGAGTTGGATTCAAAGAAGGCAACTGGTTGTGTGTAGAGGATGTGTTCAAAGACTTTACATGGAATGATAGTCAATGAGATGGGCCTGTAATTATCAGGGGAGTGCTTTTCACCAGCTTTTAAAGAAGAATCACTTTTCCTATTTTCCAGTCGTTTGGCAGAACAGAGGCATCGAGTGACTCTTGGAATAGTCTCGCAAACATGAGAGAAGAGTATTCAATTGTCGCTTTAAGAAATTTTGAATTGGTCGCGTCTGTATCAGTCGGTAATGATAATGCAAAGCTATTTATAATTTTGAAACATTGTTGGGGTACAGAACAACAGGGTTCATTAAGGAAAAAGTATTAACATGATAGATCAAAGTGGTGTTACTATGAGGATCAAAAAATAATTAATTAAACACTTCATTCAAATTGTGCCAAGCAGAGATTCGTCAATCGGGGTGTTATTTGCTGTTTGAAGTGGAATAATGGATGACCTATGAGGGGTTGACATAACGTTCCAAAATTGTCGAGGATTATTTTGTAGCATAAATGAAAATGATCAGTTACAGAATTACGTTTAGCGTTACAAATTTCGTTTCTATACCAATCGGCAGCAGTAGCCCATTTCTGCCAGCGAACTGTAGAAAGAGTACCTTTGGTGACTTTATATAAACGTCTTGTTCTGTTAGAAAGTATCATGAGTACAACATTTAACCATGGCGAATGGGAATTTACAATAATAATTTTAAAGAATATGTATATTTCAGTAAGTAACCTTATTTTTTTTATAAAAGACTCAGTTTTGTTCGAAGAACCGCTCGTAAAAGTTTTGCAAATATCGATCTAGAAAAGTATATAAATCTACATTAATACCATCAAAAGTGACTCTACTGTAGTCGCGAACCACTTACTTCCATTTATTTCACAGGTCAAGTGAACATACATAGAAAATCGTAGCTACGTGTGGTCACTAAGTCAAGGAAGATAAGTAATGTGACAAATTTGATAAGACATAGTAGTTAGAATAAGATCTAAAATATTTTATGTAGAAGTTGTTATTTTGGTTGCTGTGACAACTAATTGAGACAAATGAAAACGGGAAACAACGCTCAAAACGTTCGTACACTCAAGTGACAGAGTATCGAAATAGGAACATTCTGAATCCCAGACAATCTTAGCGTCGTTAAAATCATTCAGTAACAATAGCGGTGTTCTAGGAAAACGCGTTTCACTTGTATTTGGTACATCATGTAGTTTCTCGACGAAATCAACATCACACGAAGGTGGACAATAGCAGCACCTCAGAAAGAATCTTTGATAATGAATGGTGATACAGGCGAAAATGATTTCATGGGTACTGTTAACATCCACACGGAATGCCGAAATACAATCTATAACACCGATTAATACGCCGCCGCCATTTCTTAGTTTCCTGTCTTGTAGAAATGCATTGAAGCATTTTTGGACACGAAACAATTCTGCATCAGTTTTCTGTGCCGAGAGCCAAATCTCGATTAGTACAACAATGTTGGCATCGCAAGTTTCAATCAGAGAATATAGTTCGTCACGCCTTCTGATAAGCCACGCATGTTAGTAAACAACAAGGATGCGTTAGATGGGATATCGGGGCGACCACTACCCCACACAGACTGCTAAACTGGAGTAGTTGTGCTCTCGGGTATCGAAGTGGGACGTACAGGAACATGAGGAGCATGAGGGTGAGACATTTCCGAGACGCGACCTAGTTCAAGATCGCAGATGTAACATTTATCCTCTAGGAACAGTTTGTTATAGCTAAGCTTGAAAGTAGTATTATGCGAATTTTCAAGAATCCAATAATTTCCTGCGCGCCAAGCCTGTGGCAAAGGAAAAATACTCGCCAACACCGATGTTAGCTAATTTAAGGTCAGCCCTTAATTGCAGCGCTTGTTTTTTTGTTTTGTTTTAAAGGATGAAAACTTTACGACGAGGGGTCTGCACTTGTTGGCATGAAACTGCTCCAGCCTGTGAGCACGCTCAATATCAAAAGACGTGGCAGACGAATTTGCTATTTTCCCACCGAAACAATCCGATAAGGCCGCTCTAACCTTTTCTTCTGCTTGCGACCACGTTTCAGCTGGATCGTCGAGTATCCCGTAGAACACAAACGTTGTTTCGCCTTGACTGATCTTCTGTTTTGCCGAGCCTAGAACGCAGTGCGGCATTTGCTTTCCTAAGGTCTCCGTTTTCTTGCCTTAGTGTTCGTACTTTGTTCGCTAAAGCGCCCGCCTTGTTTTCAACAGTTTTAAGCCGTTCCCCTATTTTTCTTCCTTTTTCCTCGATGGAGTTTTGGTTTTGTTTTATTTCGTCAATCGAATTCCGCAGACTTGTTTGGCCTGATTCGAAATTTTTGTGATCCAGAATTAAGATCCTGCAGAAGTTGTAACAATTTTGTAAACTGAGGCAGCTGCTCAGCATTCATGGGACCAGGGTTTGACTCTATGTCGCCACAACAGGTGCTGGCGCCTCGGCGTAGGTGTGTGGAAGGTTTAGTTCTGGAGTTGATACCAGAGCCGGGGCCGACACAGAACAGACATCGTTGGTAGGCAGCTCTGTTTCCATGGAGCTCACCTTCTCTTCAGCAGGATCTTGCGATGATGGTTGTCGGTGGTCTGCCGAGCGACGTCTGGAACGTCTCGGATGCCGTGGCTTGTCCGGGGAGGCAACGTCCCCAGTCGCTGCTGGGTCTGCTTGCAGGGTTTGCTTAGATACATTAGCCGTGCTTCCGTGACTCTTGTTGACCTCAGCTCGAGCTTCAGCAAAGGGGATGTTATTCTCGCAACTATAGCGGCAGATACTTCGCTGTTTCTGCCACTGGGAGCAACGCATTGACGTTGTTTCGTGGGATTTCTTACAGTTAATGCAGCACGGGCTGGGGGCGTCGCATTTGTCAGTGGAGTGTGGCTTTGCGCACCGGAGACATTGTACCTCTCGCTTGCACGACGCAGACACGTGGCCAAAATGACCACATTTCTTGCACTGCAGAGGGCTGTTGACATGCAGAGTGACTTGGTGTCGGACCAATCCAACATAGGCATGTTCTGGCAGCGTCGGTGATTGAAATTCAATACGAACGGTGCGCGACTTGCCAAGACGGCGCACCTCCTTTATGGGCGCGTCTGAGCGCATAGACGCAAGTAGCACAGCGTCTGTAAGTTCAGGATCAACGTCGTGAATAACACCGACACTGGAGGTCTTCCCCCTGGGTTCAAAAGCCCGTACTTTTATACCGCAAAGGGTGGTCAACTTCAAGAGCAATTGCGTGGTCTGACCGTTTCGGGTGTCAACGGCAATCACGTTTTTCCACTTGTTTGGGCGCACCTCAATAATGCAGGAAGGCGCCAGTTCTTGGAAGGTGTCCGAGAGGCGCAGTGAGTTGATGGATTCGACGCTCACTGTCGGATCGGCTGGGGTAAACAGGACGACGAGACCGGTGGTCGGCTTCGACTTCGTGTCGATGTCTCTGCAACGTTTCCGTTTACCTGAGGTGACCTCCTGGTACGGCATATCGCTTGATTGCTCTTCATGAGGCAGCGCTGAAGGTATGCTGGGACCAGCGTTGATCGGGATCGTCAAATTGATTGGAGTGGGCTGGGCACTGTCTTGTGAGACAGGCGGTCCGATCCCCAAAACATCATTGGTCAGAAGCGCAGGAGATAGAACAGGCGGAAGGTCGCCCAGCGGAACAGGCATAGACATGCCTCACCGGGTTGAAGGCAGATGGCTAGGCCATCCAAAATCCACCCTAGAGGACTGTGACCTTTTCTGTTCGTATCAGCGTTATAAAACAAGGCTAATAGAACAAACTGCAGAGTACTTAGATTAATTAAGATCAGGAGCAGGTATCGGGACAGGATGCTCGCCTCGTCGTCGTCGTCCGTTTTCCTAGTGTCTATGCGACTTCCGTGATGCAAATTGAAGCAGACAGCTACCAGTCTACTTCTGCGGCGCTCCTGTGCATTCCAATCAAAAACGCGCGTGTATTTTGTCTCTTCGCCGGAAAATAACACGGAACATTTTGGTTCTTTTGGTCGTACCGAATAGTATGTACTTTGCTTAACACTGTAAAAGTGTAAATGCTTTAGCTAGCGCATGTTTCTTCATCAGTGAACGATGTTTAACTTCGCTACATTTCAGTCCCAAACGTGTGTTTCGCAGCAGGTGTGTAAAAACAAGCGACGATTCAAAGCAAAATTACAATCGAAAGGAATATAGGTGTGTTCAAGGCTCGACAGCATTCCCGTGACGCCTATATATTGATAATATGCCAGTCCTGTCACTATATGAAAATGACCCCGTCGTGCATGAGCGGGTAAAAACATTCAAACCGTAGAGAATAAAGTCTGTGGGCTACGAAAGGTGTCTCTTCGTATTGTTTTCTCTGCTGGGCAGCTTTTATCGGGCACTTGTTCTCAAAGATTTCGTGCGTGTGGGTAATATTTTGAACGTAGAATGAACCTCTTCGCTCAGAGCAGAAAGAATAAATCGGTACTTACTTATATAAAATCGAAATAGATTACGTCGCCTTCAATTTATTTATGATCGTACATGCACGCGTAGTTACTGATCCAGTGTTACTGCGTAGTTCTTGCCAGTCTCCTTTAATTTCCAGATGTTCTTCGTTCGTTTGGCACGTATATCCCTCATGCTGAAAAGCGCCGACGTCATGTTCGCGCTAACAGTGTACCGACAGTGCACATAAATACACGTGTAGGGCCGTTTTGCGTCACCGTTTTAATGGGATGAATTCTGAAAGAAAAAACTTGCGGTGGCTTAGCTCGGCTCTGCCAGGATATACGTAGCGTGAGCCATGCGCACAAAATGAGAGGCGCTATCAAGCAGCTCCGGTGTAGCGTCAGACTTGGCTACTGCGCAACGGAGGCGGACAGCTGGGGACGCGGCGGCGCCAGTGCGTCTGCCGCGGCTATGACGTCTCGAATGCGAAGACCGGCGAGGCGTGCGCGGTGGCGCGGAGCCCGCGGCGGTGGCGGCTCCTTGCTCCGGCACGCCAGCTGTGCGCCGTGTGACGTCACTGCTCCTCGCGCTTGCGCAGACCGGCGAGGCGCGCGCGGTGGTGGCGGAGCCCGCGGCGGCGGCGGCTCCGCCCCGCCAGCTGTGCGCCGTGTGACGTCACTGCCCCTCGCACTTGCGCACCACGGAGCACGGCTCATTATGAGAGTCACGCGAAACTGCTCAACCCGGCCAGTGTAGCTCATGCTACAAAACGCCGTACCTGACCAATTATTTCGTCGTCCTGAGTCAGAAATGTTCCAAGCTAACTAGTACGCACGAATTATTTGGGATATTTTGCTCTTATGATCAAGCGCAGGGAGAAAATTCACTCACTTTTTCCCATAGAAATGCATTACCGGAAGTGAATTTTGGACTGGCTGCTGTCTGTTTCAATTTGCGTCAGCACACTAGCGCCACTTCAACCTCTTAGCGTACATTATAATAACTCTATGTGCGTTGGCGCTGCTGTCGGTACTACGCGTGCGCAGAAGCGCCGTCTCTCACGAATCTAGGTGTGGGCGAACGCTGGCTTCTTTGTAAACAGTGGGTTGGTCTATATCTTCCGCTGTCGAAGTCCATTTAATACAGGCATTGCTATATACTCAGTTTCATACGAACTCCAACCGCGCAGCCGACACTCCGACGTGGGGCCCCATCTGACACTTGGCGAAAAAGTCGGCGAGAAATTCGGTGGCAGCGATTGGCCGATGTCCCACTTGACCTTAGCGCCTGCTAATCACAGCCGCCGTATTTCTCGCCGACGTTTTCGCTACGTGTACAGGATTAGGGCCCCTGGATTAGTCATTTTAGCATCGCCAAAAGTGCATGCTCACGGCGTCTGTTCTTTTCGTGCTTTTTGCTGTCGACGGCCAAGCCAATAACACACGGTAAATTCCCCGTGATCCTGCGCTCTTTTTTCTGTATGTGATGGGCTTAGCTGGTAACATTAAATGCACAAACACGAGAAGTGCATGGTATAGAATGTTGAATAAACGCTGAGAGCACTACGTTTACATCATCTCACCTGCCCAAAAATTCTTCCCACATGCTGTAATCTACGTTTTGTGAATGATTTATATATATATATTTTTTTTTTCCGGAGACAATACTGTTTATGCATTATAGAGGAGTGAAATGTGGCCACCCCGCAAGTGGAATTTTTGATGGAGCTTAGTGCTCGCGAGCTGCGTGTCAAGACCATTTTTTGAAACTGTTTGTGCGAAGAGAGATCGCCGCAGGCCATGTGTCACTGTGGGAATGCAGTAGCTCAGTAGTTGCTAAGGTACTTAGGATATCTTTTTCTGGAGTCTTGCGCGTTTTCTCTACACTACCGTGAATGACCCAGGATTGTCGGTCGAGGTCTAAACTACGACCAAAAACTTCAATTTGCGAAACATACTTATAAAACTGTTGCACCTTTAAAAAAAATCATGCCAGACCTAAACTCTTTGTTCGCTGTGTTTGGTAATTTTCTCCTCGCCACTATCCTCCTCTCCAGCGTTCACTTCTCTAAGTGGAAAAAGTGGAGGGCTTTGTGACAGGAGCTTTTCGTGACTTTTCTTACCATAACTGTAAAATGAGGCGCGCGGCCCTATGCGAAACTCGCCCCTGCCAAATATTGCGGGGAAGTAGAAACGAGTAGTTGCGGAAGCCAGTAGAGAAATGTGGGTTCTCTTGTTTTTAAATCTTTTCCCGGCCATGACAGACTAAAACGATAAAAAAAACGGATATGAAACAAAGTGATTGATAGTTCGACGGGCAGTGGAAGATTTCTTGTGCAGGGGCGGGGAGCAATTTCAAGTCGCTGTGCTCGTAGCGGTCGGTTTACAGCACACTGAACCTGTGAAATTGACCTGCCATGGCGGATCTGCAAATTAAATTCGGTAGAACGTTTTTCTAGGTTTTTACCGTTATGTTTTTGTGCTCCTTTCGATTGTTGAATTAAACCTGGGGCTGTCGTATAGCCGGATATATAAAACAGTGTGACTTAACTGCTCTGTGTCATTATCAACTTCCCTAATAGCTCTATGCTTCTCACTGACATGTTTTGACAGCCCTGGGACTTGCCCTACATTTGAATGCGTCATCATTAGTACCTACATGCAGACTTGTACACGTTACTAAAAAAAGTAAGGAATTACATTTACAATTAGGCGAGGCTGAATTGTAACTAATCACGGTTACAATTACCCTTCCATAAAAATAAGTGACCGTTACCACAAAACGTAATCCGTTGCTTTCGCGGCATTACTTCCTACCTTACTGTCCTAGGGTAAGACACACAACAGAACTGTTATGAAAACGTCTATTGTTGCCACCAGTCACAGTTTTGTGACCTTGAGCAACAACTGTCCCTTGAAAGTCTCGTTGGACGTCTTGCCTACTTTCTAATGGCGAATTCCACTGGTCGTTTCGGAGCGCGCCAGGATCAGTAGACCAGATCCGAAATGAAACACCCAATCCGAACGGAGTCGCTCCGCCTCCAGATCCACCGTGGAACATGGCCACTCCTCCTGGATCGGCGGATGCCTTCCCGTCGTTCACCTTCCCCGGAATCTCCTTCCTGCGGTCCCGGATCTCAACGCAAATGTTTTCGCAACCGCGGCGCTAACAACATGCACGTGTTCAACGTACAAGCGAAATTCATCATGATTTCAAAGATACGTGTCGATAGGCGACCTGCATCAGCGTAGCCCACTTGCCTCTTCATCGGAATACTCGTGAACGGTGTCCAAGTACGTCTCGATTTTCGGCCTCTTCTGCGGAGGTCCGAAAAGGCAGTTCAATTCATGCTGGACACACCAGCGATCCCCGCCATCGCTGCAGCTGGAGAGGCTGCTCGAGCAACTTGACGACGAACTGTCATTGAGTAGAAGCAGCAGTAAAGCGGGAGGCGCTCTGCGAGCTGCCATTTCTTCCGGGGCGAGATGCCCGGCGAGAATGGATGTCACTGTGCGTGCCGAGGACTGGCCGGCTTTCCGGTCGAATCCACCGAAATCGGCAGAGCGACTTTTCTTGCTTAAGGATCGAGATCTGGAGCGGAAGCTGAACCAAAACGACAGGTGGAACACGTCCGTCTCGATCCCGATCGCCCCGTGAAATAGGCGTGCTCCAAGAAAGTCGATCCGGGCGCGCTCCAAAACGACCTGTGGCATTCGCCAAAACACTGTTTGCACGGAGAGTTCGGTTTTTAGAGCGCAGCTCTTATGCGCCCATTTACGGGTTTCGCGACGTCGGCGTCTTTATCGGCGTAACCGCGACTAAATTTAGCGGGAAAATTGACGTGAAGTGATTGCAACACCAATTCAATTCTCCGCTCAGTTTAGCGGTAAAATTTGCGTCACGTGACTTCAACACCAATTCAGTTTTCCCACGAAATTTAGGCGGGGAAATAACGGCACATGACTTGGTGTCACGTCACCTATAAAGAAATCTACTTTCTCCGGTAGATTTAGGGGAAAATTGACGTCACGTGACCTCAACAGCAAATCGATTCCCCGCTAAATTTAATGCGAAAAGTGACGTCAATTCATCTCAACGCCAATTCACTTTCCCTGCTAAATTTAGCGAACAAAATGACGTCACATGACTTGGTGTCACATTGCCTATGAACCAATTCAGTTTCTCTGCTAGATTTAGAGGGAAAATTGACGTCACGTGACCTCAATAGCAAATCAATTCGCCGCTGAATTTAGCGGGGAATTGAATTGCTGTTGAGGTCATGAGCGTAAATGTTTCAACTAACTTTTGCGAGGAAACTGTGAGAGGAAGGGAGGGCACGGAGGGAAGGATGGGAGGGTATGCAGGAGGAGGAGGGGAGGATAAAGAGGAGAAAAGGGGTAG